>MU790650.1:0-62121 GCA_027886635.1 Lentinula boryana
CCTACCGAGCAAAATAAAACAACGGCAAAATCCAAAAAATCGAGAAAAACGAAAAACGAAAAATGACGTTGACCATGAACTATCCGGCAACGGTACCCAATACAGAGAAAATATGTCAACAATTGTTCTTCTGAGCTGATGTGTTGTGCCTAGTGCATTTGAGGATGTAAATGCAATGGCCCCTTGATGACGAAATTCTCTTCGTGGAACTACAAGCGGCTAGCCAGGCTATCTACATCGATGAATAATACCAAGGCGATTTGGCTGGACGTTGATCCAGTGAGCTCTTCGCTGTACTTCACTATAGAGCATTTGACTGAGATTCATTCTACAGGGCCACGATGACGCGACAGCTATGATGCTTGCGCTGAACCTACCTGATATCCGTTTACTGGGAATTTCAACGGTAACGACTTGAACAAAGTCATGTTCAAGAAGAATCCTTATCCCATATCACTATCGGTTTAGGTTCATGGTAATGCTAGCAGTCACCACACCGCAATGAACGCTGCTCGCTGTTTATTCGCGTTTGGTGGTGATGAACTTGAGCACAAAGTCCTCGTCTACCCAGGAGCCTCTCATCCTTTTATTCTCCCTGCAAGACACGATCCAGAAATTCACGGTCCAGACGGATTAGGCGGCGTTGAAGGTTTACCGAGTGTTGATGAACCAAAAGTGCAAGCGCTTATCGCGAGAGACGAGGAAGGGCAGGTTATTAGAGCGTTAGAGGGAATGGCTGGACATATAAAGCGCTTCTGGAACGATGAAAAGAATAATGGCGAGCTTAAGGAGAAAGTGACGATTGTATCTTGTGGACCGATGACGAATTTGGCGTTGTTCATCAGTGTGTATCCGGAACTGCTCGAGGCTGTAGAGAAGTTCGTGTTCATGGGAGGTGGTGTTGGACTAGGTAATCGGTCAGCGGTTGCTGGTGAGTTTCTTCCAGACCTACTCAATTATTAACTGACTGTTGTATTCAGAGTTTAATATTTTGTGTGACCGTAAGTCCGCATCCTAAATTTTGGTATCAAACACTCATGAGCAAAGGAGACAGCTCACGCTGCGCAAATAGTCCTCGACGCACCCGTACCTACTGTCATGATCCCACTCAATGTCACACACACCGCCATTTTCACTAGGGAGATACACCTCCGACTTCTTTCTCCAGATTTTCCTCACTCAAACCACCTATCTGGCTCCTCTATTCCTCTTCCTTTACCACAACCCGCCACTCCACTCCGCCACACACTTTCCACCCTCATCACGTTTTTCTCTTCCTCCTACGTCTCTACGTTCGGTTCCCAATTCGCCTCCGGGCCTCCATTGCACGACGCACTTACCATTGCATACGTTGCGTTTCCGGAGTTGTTCCCGGAGAAAAAAAGGTATAGAGTCGATGTGGAGATGAGTGGAGTACATACGATGGGTGAGACTGTAGTTGATTTGTATGGGTACAGAGATGGGGAGTGGAACAAGTTTGATGACAATGATAGACAGAATTGGGGAAGAGAAGGAAAGAATTGCATTGTTGTACAGGCGTTGAATGTGAGTTTTCTTCCATCGTGGACGAGCATCCTGAAAATTGAGATTTTGAAAAGGTCGACAAGTTTTTTGACATTTTTCTCGATTGTGTCACTCGGTGTGATACAATATCACCTCTGAACAAAGGAGTCTGAGTAGCACTCAGTGCGCTGAGTATGGGAGGTCATTGTGGACATTGCGGTTATCTACGTACTTTTGGAACAGTGTTGATGTCGTTATCCCCAGGTCATCATCAGTAATCATGCTATGTACGGTTCAGGTCACAATTTCACTTCTCCACTAGTCTCCAACTTTCAAAAACTCCTTCTGCTCCTCTTCTCTCTGTTAGCTTGGGTATCAAAAGGAAAGCCTTATTAGAACCCAACAAGCAGATCGACATTTTCTCCTCCCTCCGCTTGACTTCTGCTCCTCTTAGGTGGTATTAGGATGCTCACAAATACTTTTGAAGCAGATTCAAAGAGGATCGAAGAGCCAGAAAGATTCGGGCGGTTGGAACTGATGATATAATGTAAGATATAGAATGTTACACTACTTTCATGCCAAATCATCTTACCGTCAGACCCCGAGGAGGAAGTGCATCATCTTGAGATTTGAGATTATTGTAAACAGCATAGTAATTAGAAAAGACTCATATTTGGACGTATACAATCCTACAATTGTAATGCTTCCGCAAGCTAGGCGATTCTATCTCCTACTTTAATTTTTACAACGTCGATTGAGACTGTACAGAAAGATTCATCGATAGCAGATTGCAACATCGAGAGGAGACGCTGAGCGAGTGTGGAGGGCATCGAAGAAGCCACTATACCACGACCCACAATGAATGAGGGTTTGACGGAAACTCCACAATCTATGAGACCAGAAGCCTCGACGCGTCTCGGGAACCATCGACTCGGATTCGAACAGGGAGCTGGAACGCCGGATAGGCTCGAGCACAATGCCTGATTTTTTTTCGATTTCATCGACGCGTTCTGGGGACGGAGTTGCCTCGAATCGATATCGAGGATCAATAAACGAGTAACCGCATGAACAATATGGATAAAATCCAAACACTGGTTGGTCTGTGGACGATTAGGCGGATAGGGCTTCAAAGTCCCTTCCAGAGCTTCTTCAAGCCAGTCATGGCCTTGGACCTCTTCTCGCCGTTGTCCGTACGGAACACACCACTGAAGGCAAAGTCAAAGCTGGACCCAATCTGCTCGTATGATTCATGCAACTCTCGAGGAGACTGTGCACAAGGAGAGATAGGGAGTTGTGTAAAAAGACCGGGATTGCTTGGGCTGGAGATAGACGCGAACAAGGAGTATGAATCGGTAGAGGCTGAAGAGGATGTTGTGAAGAAGGACATTTTTTGTGAAAGTTCAGATGAAAGATGAGGTAGGTCTGTTAGGCTTCAAGGTCTGCTATAGAGGTTTGATGATAATACCTACCGCCGTTAAGCCCCAGTTATATATGCATATCTACAGGTAGGATTGGTGACCACCTCCAACTAAATTGCTTGGAACGAAATTACTCGAAATGGAAATTTCATTGCGCCTTACCTTGACAACGTCTTGACGACCAGAGCCAGGAGGTCTGCATAGACATTCAATCAAGAGACATAGGTGAAAATATCCTTAAGAGGGAATAATGCAGAAGGGATAATGAAAGTACGTTCTATAGTGGCTGGATTTGGATTGCTCAAGGTTAGGGTCCAAATAGGCGCTTATAGTTCAGGCGCTTATTTGTTTCGTTCAAATTCACTTGGAAAACTCTCAAACTACACCATATAATGACCGGCACCTTGCATGTTTTTCTCTCCCTCGTCAAAATGACTCGGTAAGAGTCGACACAGGCTTTACGCAGTCACATGTCTCTACTGCAATCTGATAAGAATCTGATCTGGATGGCATCACTTATAACCATCCCACCGTCTCCAACCAATGCCCATGGCCCGACGTTTGCGCGGTACTCGACCTAAGCCTCGAGAAATTTCACCTCCAGGCCCAGAACTGATTGCTTCTTTCATTGCTCAGCACAACAATCAAGAACAATCACCTCTCTTCTCCCAAATACCACCCGAAATTCGTAACACAATCTTCTTGTATGCTCTTCTCAGCTACGAAGACCTTTCCATTATCTACCCAAACGATACACATTATTCACGTCCAGAATACCGCCATGCCTCAAGGATTGATCCTCGTTTGCTGCAAACCTGCCGTTTGGTATACCTCGAGACTCGCTTGCTTCCTCTAAATGCGGACGAACACGTGTTTTGGTGCCATCGCGCACCGCCTGGGATCAAACACGCTAGTGATCCTTACAAGTATTTCGCAAGGTTCACTGAAGAGCAGAAAGATAGGATCGAAAGAGTACATTTCTTCACGCAGCAGTATTATTTGGAGCAGGACTTTTGGAAAGTATGTATGTGGTCTGATATGAGGCCGAGGTCGATGACCATCACACTTCGACATGGAGATTGGTGGTGGTGGGAGAATAATCATCCATTACACTTGGACGATGGATGGTCAGATACACTTCGATGCTCAAAGAGACTCAACGAAGTCATTCTCGAGCTGGAAACGATGGAAAGGGATAAGGAACAGGTTTGACATCTCCGTTCTTTTTTTCAAGTCTAAATTATGAAACCCACATTCAGATCTACGACATCGCCAACCACGTCAGCAAGGAAATATTCGCCCTGGACAATGGCAAAGTACTCAGCGCCGCAGGTAATCCGATTGTCAAGCGGGAATGGATGGGTCCAAGTAGGCTTAGCAACCTTTGCTATGATCAGACTCGGAAAGAATGGGTCGAACGAGACGAGGTGGCTGAACAAGGTGTCCCAGATCCGGGACTGAAATATTGCATCGTTGTTGTTAAGTGGACTGCTCCCAAAGAGTTGAAATAACTATGTCTCTGCAAGACTAAGTATGTATCGTGTTGTATCTTTTCTCGGTACATGCTCTTTCGAACTCTCTATACGACCTTTACGCTCTGCAGTCAGTGATCAAATTTACCACATCACTAGCTTCAATATTCAGTTCTCACACATAATTCTTTCATGGTGCAGCAACCAAGCAAAGAGTCAAAGCGATGTAATATACCCAGAAGGGTTGTCTGACGATTATCATCTTCATCTATATGTGCTACTCTAATTTGTTTGCCCTGGAAAACAATATATGGAGACACAGAGTGTATGATAACAGCAAATTTTCAACTTCATCCTAAAGTCCTTGATCAATATAGTCAATACACATAGCTTAGATAGAGTGTGGTCAGTTTCAAATTTCATGAAAGTATGCACGGTCAAGCAAAGCTTGTGTTTTGGGAAAATATCGAAAATAAAAAAATCAATTTCAAGTTGAATTCAAGTAGCTTTCGAGATATTATATCACCAAGCTTGGAACCTTTGCCTATGTCACAGAGAATTGCTTTACTTGCAATAGGTGTAATTCATGTCAATTTTTCATTCTTAGGGCTGGACCCTCCAAATGGCTCCTTGCAATGGGCCATTCCCGCACATTTGTGCGGTAGACTGGCTTTAGAGTCAACAAGTTCCAATATTGAAATGCATATGGGAGTAGGAGCTGTAGGTAACTTGTAGTAAAAAACATTGGGATACATGAAAAATGATAGATTGTTTAAGCCAGGTCATTATAGTTATTACACAGGAGATAATTCTCACTTTACATGTCACAGCACTAAATACTTTTTCTACTTCCGCGAAAATGAAAACCGCTTTTTTGTCAAGTAAACCTTTGACAAAAAAGGTAAAGAAGGAAAGATCGGAAGGATTAGAGTCTGAAAATATAATGACCATCGACATGGTAAGTAAATGTAGATGTCGAGATTACAATCAGTAATACGAGATCCATTCAGAGATTAAGAAGAATCATCACTTAAATCGATTATATCCACCACTGTCTTCGTCCTTGTCGTAATCATCGTAGTCAAGGTTGTCTTTATCTTCGCCCTCGACGTCGGTTGCGCAATCTTGGCTCTCACCCGGGCGCGTAGAAGCGGCGGAATATCATCATCATCGACCTTGACCTCATCAAATACACCCTTTCTGCCGCCTTTGAAAGTATCTGAGATCGGTTTTGAAGAACTAGATGCGTGGTTACGGCTCTTCGGAACATCAGACGTCGTAGCTGCTTTGAATTTGGATCTGGGTCGGGGTTTCGCTTTCGGAGGGGACGGAGGTGCAGTTTTTGAAAGAGGTACAGTTCGTGAGTCGGAGTCGGAGTCGGAGATAATGATAGGGCCTAGGTCTGTGGCCAGAGGTGGAGGACGAGGAGCACTGGTACTGCCACTATCGAGTGATGGTGGAATAGAGGAAACACGCGTAGATACCACCGTTTTTGTCATGATACCCACATGCGTAGATTTGACTGGTGTACGTCTGATAGGTGTCGGAGACGCCGCCCGTGCTACTCGCGAAGGGTGCGGAATATCGCGTATAGTCTTGCGAACCCGTTCACCATTGACAATTTCAAGTCCTTTTGGATATCTATGGCCTTTTGACTTTCTTGGTGATTTGTTCAATATACCATCCTTGTCCTTCCAGGGACTATCTTCATGCTCCGAGGCTGAGGAGTCTGAAGAACTGACCGCAATTGCATTGCGAGTTTTTTTCTGCGGCGAGGGCGTCTGAGGTGGACCTGGAGGAGTAGGGGAGTGAATGGAGTTGAACTTAAGGGGTTCACCATAATCAGGATCTTCGTCGCTATCGTTGTCAAACGAGTTGTCGAGCGACACAGGGAAGGGTTGGAGTGCTCTCTCCGGCGAAGATCTTTGGTATGCTCCATCCTTCTTGTTCCTCTTCGGTGTAGCAATGTCATCAATTGTTGAAAGCAGGCTTCCTGCTCTAGATACGCCAACCTTCTGCTTCCCCTTGTCATTTGCAGAGAGTGTGAAAACGTCGAAGGAGGACCTGACGTCTTGACCATGTGGATGAGATGCGGGTCGGTTATCTGAGGGAGGAGATGTAGAGTAAGTGCTTGAGGAGGGAATATCGCTAGAAAAGAGATCGGGTAGGGAAGATGTTGTCGAGTGAGCAGGATAACTTGGAAGGAACAGCTCGTCATATTCCATGTCGTCGTCAGATGAATCAGTGTCCTTAGCGTTCCTGAACGTGAGCTGGGAGATCGTGGGTTTGACCTTGATCGTTACAGCCGGGGCACTCGATTTCAGTTTCGGTTTTCTCGGAGACTTGACCGCTGCAGCTCTTTCCTTCCTTCCCTTTCCTGCCTTTTTCTCTTCCTTTCGTTTCTGTGCATCTTCATAAGCCTCAACCATGCCTGGAATTGCTTCCTTAACAAGCACTGCAGGAAGCCACAGCTTCAACGGTAGTGTGGGGTCAGAATATTCCTTCTTTTTCGACTTGCCCCTCGTACCTCCCTCGTTACCAGACGATTCATCATCTACCTCTCCCTCAAATTCTGCCCATTCGTCCTTGTCATCAGGTCGACGGTTCCCTTTCACTCCGTGGGTAGTGAACTCGACTAAAACAGTAGGGTTGATAGCAACACGGTACTCGAGAGTCTTCGAGGTAGATTCGTGCTTCCGTGTTTTGCTGACGTCTTTAATGAAGACAGGACACGAAGACTCCGTATGCTGTATATGAGTCCCAGAGGTGAAATGGGAGCGAATTATATCGAGATTAATTGTGTTTGTGTCGCAGGCGCCTGTCTGTCGAAGTATACAAGCGCGACGCATGATCCGAAGGACGACGCCTTGAAAAATGATGGTGCGGAAACGCTTGATGATACTCTCCAGGAAACCCCACTCAAAGTAAAACTCGCACATCTCAGCTAGAAGTGGTAACGAGGGGTCCTTCTTTAACCATCCATCACGACCTCCAGAATCCACTATCAAATCGTCATATCGTTCAGAGCGGCCGAGGCTCTCGCTAGTGACTGGCCTCAAATAAGCCAGCAAGACTTTGATATCCGGAAAGGATTCGGGAATGGAGCTCGAGAGTTTGGGCGATTTGCGAGGTAGAAATCCAGAGGCATTAGTCTTCAACTCATGCGCCAGCTGCTTCTTCCATTGTTGAAGGAAACCCCTGAGCTCGACAGAATTTTCATCGTGATTTAGAGCAGCCTGGCACAGGCTTTTCCCAAACCCTGCGCGCGCAAGACCATACGAAATCTTGATACCACAATTGTCAAGGCCTGTACCATAGTCTCCGCCAGAGCACAAAGCAATGAAGATCAATTCTTCACGGCCAATGTCCGGGAATGAGGGATGGGGAAGGGTGTAAGTGAAAACTTTGGCTTTCTCAATCACGCTCTTCGCACCGGCATGAGTTGAGGAATGATTCCGAACTACGGTGTGTGCACCAAAAAGAAAATTGTCAACATCATCGGACAGAATCCCGTCTATGACACCGATTCTATCCAAGAACGCGAGCTCTGCCTCTGCTTCTCCGGGAGCCTTAGAGTGAACATCAGAATCATATTGTAATTCGAGTTCGACGTCTGCTAGGACGCACCGTGCGATACTCAAATCCAAAAGCCTCGATGATTGCCTGCATACCGGTGACCAGCTTGTGCGCAGACTTGTTGATTCTTTTTCCTCTTTTGATATCCGGTCTCAAGGGACCATCGAATACGAACAGGGGTAAAAATCCTTGGCTGAGTAACTGCGCGCATCGGAAGAATAGCGTACGGAGTTCTGGATTTTCGCCCTCTTTGCCATACTCTGCATGAAAAAACCATATTGAGGCGTCGATGCCGATGCGAAATCCACGACTGGTGGCACCAAATTTTGTGAGAGAAAGCGCCGTCAGTGTCGTGACCGTTTGAGCTGGTTCTAGAAGCTAAAAACATAAGTTAAGCAATAAAGAGCAAGCAGATTGCTGAAGACTTACCGGCCAAAGCCCTGCGACACCCATATCGTTCTATGCAATACAGTTCACCACTAAGGAAGACAACCGGTGGCACGTGATAATTACTCATGGTCCACGGTATGACGAATTCAAGTAGTAGGGGGTTCAAGAATCAAACATACTATAATTCACGGAAGTAGTACAACGATGTCTAAGGCCGGGATCAAAGCCCTCGCCACGTCAGACTGTTCTTCAAGTCCACGCTCCCCTTTAGCTTGACATCTTCCGAAGACGCACCAACCAAAACACTAAATGTTCCCTTTTCCGCGATCCATTCTCCTCGTCTCTCATCAAAGAAACCTAAGGCTTCCCGGTCCAAGTCCACATCGACACTTTGGCTCTCTCCTGCCTTCAAAGCCACCTTTTTGAAGCCCTTCAACTCTCGTTGAGGTCGGGGAAGCGAGGCTTCATCATCCGAGATGTAAATTTGTGCGACCTCGCGCCCGTCCACCATGCTAGTGTTTTTGATCGTGAACGAAACGGTAGATTTCCCCTCGGCAGAAATTTCGGAACATTTGAGAGCGGAGTATTCAAATGTCGAATAGGACAAGCCAAATCCGAATGGAAACATGGGTGTCAGATTTTTGACTTGGTACCCTCTGTATCCCACAAACACACCCTACGGACAAGTTTATGGTTTCATTACCTTGCAAAGCTTGATAGTCTGGCGTACCTCATTGTATAGGATCTTTCCGTGCTCTTGCCCCTTGCTTCCATACGAGGGATAGGAAGGTACATCCTCTAATCGTTTCCTAAGTTCACCCCGTTCAGTACACAGTTCAAATGCCGAAACCTCAAAACTCACGGGAATGTCAGCGAAAGTTTTGCAGAAGGATTGACTTTTCCAAATAACACGTCTGCGATCCCATTACCCAGCTCATTCCCGCCGTAGAATGCCTGAAGAAAAAGTTAGCATCCAGTGCCAGCGATAGAGAAGGAACGAGAAGATGATGTCTATATGTACCTGTAAGACGGTTGGCGCCTCGTTGATCCACGGGAAGGTCACCGCAGAGCCAGACTGGTTAACGACAATGGTTCTTGGATTGGCTTTCAAGACCCCGGAGACAAGGCGATTTGTGAGACCCGGTAACCTAATGCCGAATGATTATCTTTGGTCAACACCATATCATGAACGAAATATATCGACGTACTCGAGGTCTGGACGATCGTATCCCTCGCTTTCCCAGCTGACAGGCACAGAAGGAGATCAGAAATAGGCAAAGGATTTTCGAAATGACGACTTACTCGTGATTCAAGCCGACCACGAGTATCGCCACTTTCGAAAATGTATTTGAATCAGCCACAAACAAAACATTCAAGTAGAAGTACGAAACCTCACCGTCCGTGGATTTCGCCAAATCAATTGCTTCTTTAAGAGCATCTTCAGGCTCGACAACTTTCACGGCTCCTAACCTTAAACCTCCCCAGTTGGGGATGATAGGGACTTGTTTGACATAATCATGGTTATTGGCTCGGACTTCCAGCAGATATCCCTGTCCAGCCTCCAGACCGGGAACTTGCACTTTCACTTCCGCGGTGCCCAATCCCATAAAATAGTCGCCGGGAGTGGGCGCAGTGCTGAGATCAATGATGAGCTTGTTATCGAAGAAGAGATTGCCGCTTCCGGCCAGAGTGAGTGAGAACTCGTAAGTGCCCGATTCTTCAGGTGTGAAGACGGTCGAATACTGTGGATTTGAAACTTCAAAGGTCTAGTAGTCGCGAGTTGGATAGATACATACTCGGAGGAAACAGTCCTTCTCAACTTTGCTTTCATCCTAAAGCCAACGAGTTTATGTTCAGATACGGCTATGTGGCAGAATCAAAAAACAGCACTTACAATGCCATCAAGCAAAACACAATTGCTAACTTTCGTGGTACAACTCCAAACACACGGCTTGAGGCCGTCCGTCAAATTTGATTGGGTGGTGGCAAAGCCATCCGCCGGACTCTCGTTCCAAAATTCTAATAACGCTCCCTTCCCAGATCCATCGCGAAGAGCAATGTATGGATCAAGTAACGGATTGAGCTTATGAGTGGTAGCGCCGAGCGCGAACTTCACATCCAGACCAAGTTCCTTTGCACCAACTTCGATGCCGTGCAGCGGTGTGACCGTGTAGGACTCGAGCAACCTCGCCGATCCCCCTCCCGAAGAAAACGCATATTTCGCGTTTGGGCCGATCACAGCAATAGATCTTACTTTTGACTCTGAAGTAAGAGGTAAGAGATTTTTCTCGTTCTTAAGCAAAACGATAGAATCAGCAGCCGCTTCACGTAGTAGTTTTCGAAGCTTTGGAGTATCGACTCCCTCCTCTGGCGCATTAAAAGGAATGCCTGAGGCATAAGCCTTTTGTAAAAGTTCAAGAACCTTGAACCGTAGAATGTTATGTGAGGTGCTTGGTGAAAATTACTTTGGAGACTTGCCTTCCGCGCTCTGTCATCAATGTCACTAACGAAAAGTTTCTGAGCGGCTAAGGACCGTTCGACGGCTTTTCCACGCATGACTGTGGGCCCTCTAGAAATGGCTGTTAAGTTAGAAGCAAGGAGTGTCATAGGCTTTAGCGTACGGCATTTCAAGATCCACGCCAGCTTTGATGCTCTCTGCAGTGCTGTATACACCAATCCAGTCGCTCATTATGAGCCCTACAGATATACTACAGTTAATTACAAAGGTAAGACCTCGAGTTGCATAGAAATTTACCCTTAAACCCCCATTCCTTGAACAGAAGATGAGTAAAATTTTTGTAGATGGAAGAAATTTGAGCTAACTTTGCGCAATATATCGTCCAGAAGCCAAGTATTTTCTGAGACGTGAACACCGTTTACACGATTGTATCTAAAAAGGTCGTGTCAAATCTCGAAAACCAGATACCTGAAACACGTACGAAGACATAAGGGCCCAAGGATCTGAATGTTTTAGCGCCAGTTGAAAAGGCTTGAGGTAAATCTCGCGCAAAGCGCGCTCACTAACATCACCTAGATAATCAAACCGAATCAAGTGCTCGTTCCGTCGAAAGTTAGTGATTTCGCTTACTGCTAATGGAAAACCTTTCAAATTCTTGATCATTGGCGACAAAATGTTTGATCGTTGCGCTGACACCCTTGCTTTGTACTCCGTTGATGTATGCCGCCGCGATTAACCCGTTTAAAGTCGGATCCTCAGCAAAAGATTCGAAGGATCGTCCACCAAGGGGAGATCTCTGAGTATTCACAGTAGGACCCAAAAGAATGTGGCAGCCTTTGGCTCGACATTCTTCCCCAAGGGCAACTCCGACTTCGTAAGCCAGATCGATGTCAAAGGATGCACCCAATCCGGTTGAGGAAGGGAAACATGAGGAAGGAACGCCGTTGAAAACTGTGTTAGAATAAGATATATACCGCGATCTTCAACTAAAAACAAGCACACATCTCGTTCCACGAACACCATTTGGACCTGTATAATGAGAATTGAGCCCTACAGAGCCTCGAAGTACCGCCACAATACGCACCGTCACTCATCCTCATTGAGGGAATACCATGCTCTTCCACTGGTTCTGTATGCCACCAACCCTGTAATACAGTCAACGAATGCGCGGTGATGGTTGCGATTGAGATAAAGAATAGATTACCAGCCCAGATAAAAGCTTGATCTTCTGGATGACTGAAAACTTTGAAAGAGTTTCTTCAATGTTGAATGTCATGGTTGTCCAGGGTAGTAGAAGAAGGGTTGAAATGTAACTAGCGAAGGATGACTTTTCAATTGTATCCCTGTTGCGTGTAATAGGAGTGCCAGGTGACGAGGACTCGGATTCGGTGAAGTACCATCGGTAAATCTTCGGTGAATTGATTGGCTTTCTCCAACGGTGGAAAATCCAATAAGAAGAATGCTACTATGTAGTACTAAATATGCTATCTTCAAGCCATAGATAAATGTGCGAGCAAAAGTCAAAAAGTGCGTTGATACAGGAAATTTAACCGCAGCACGAAAGGACGAAAGGACGAAGGGCGCTAAACTCAACTTCACGGTCACGGAAGTTGCACACCTCAATGAATTATACCGATGCGTTGAGAACATGCTCGATGAAAAAATAGGTGCCTCATTGACACTAACAACTCATACAGGAAGAGGTTTGCAAAACACAATGATCTTTAATCAAGGGCCTAAATCAGGCAAATCACCAGTGACCAACAATGTTCACTTTCATCTAGGCCGATTCTTGATCACGACTCGGAAAGTCCTCCAAACTTTGACTGTCTACAATAAAAATCATTTCACCTTCTCATCTCCTATCTAACTTTGTCCATGCGCTCGTTCATACTTCTTCCATTTACGACTCTGCTCTTTTCCGTGGTCATGGGTATATTACCTTCGGGGTGCCAGCGGAAGATGAGCCAATCGCAGGTGTAGAGAAACAAGAAATAACAGTAAGTCCATTGTTCCTGTTTTGTTTTTCAAGTTGAATCCGTCTCTTGCTGTCCTCAATATACAAAAAGAAGTAATGGTGCCCAGGGCTATTTTGCTTGAATGAATTTGTCCCCTGTGTTCAGATCCTCGTGGCGGGACACGATGTTTTGCGAATTTTCACGCAGCTCCAGAATATGTGAGCTATGATCCTACCAAAGGGTTCACTGCGGTGGAGATGATGCAATTTACTAGAGCGGTAGAGGTCTTTTTGTCTGTAGGTGAGAGTGAGAAGCTCATCAAATTGCGAGAGAAAAATATGGTTGATTGCAAGGGAAAGGGGTTGGCTCTTGAATATTGTATTAGGCTAATTAGGATAGATACTGGTTTATATCAAAGAGCTTATTGACTGACGACTACAACAAAGTATGGATAATCAGCCATTTAATTTTAAAACAACTTCGACACCGCTTATCCACCCCGACTAACTTGATATAATCTCGTTTATCTTCCCGAGTACGTCGAGACAATTCTGATTAATCTCTAACTTCTATCCTTGACCTTTTCAACGCACCACAGGCAATCCGCACACACGTCTTCGACGAGCGAAAGACCAACTCGCAAGGTACCGCGTTGGAAAAATGCGTTTTTCATCCGAGTAGTCGGAGTGTGCGTGTGTTAGACCTGAATGGTTGTTGTCGGTTGGCGGTCAACGTCCGCGTCCGCATTTACATTTTCGGTCTTCAATATCTAGTCTCCCCAGCTTACGGATAGCTTGAGACTAGGATCGTCGAAGTTTGGTACAATCGGTTTGTGCTGGAAGACCTTGGTGTTCCCTCACAGAATCAAAAGCTAGACCTCATTGTGAAGAAAGAAGGGCATACCGGAGATGAGACAACTACCTTTGGTATATTTTCCTCGTCCCCTTCTGTACTACCTACCAATACCTTTGCCCTCGCACCTTCCTCTTCTCGATCTATTTCACGATCCGGCAAAGCCACACTAGCTACTGAGTTCGAGTCGTCGTCCGATGCCGACATCGAACGAGGTGTGGGAGTACGTGCGAAGTTTATCGTAGAGGACATACGACTACTAGCACGAAAGCCTGAGTTTCTATTAAGGCTTTGTTCTCTGCTTCGATAGTTCGGAGTGACGTTGACCATGCGGCTAATATATTTAATATCAAGTTCATGAGTATAGAGAATTAAGGGATGTCCTTTCAGGGAGAATTGCTGGATATAAATTGTACGTACCCTTCTTTCGCTCGTACGATTGTCCCCAGCCTATCTCGGAAATGTACGGGATCAATGAATACCAAGTTCGGTGTCCTGGATGATAACGAGGTCAGTTAAAGAGTGAATAAATCATGGATACGAGCATTTGAAAAATTCACGGTCCAATTTGGTCCTCGGTCACGGTCGTAGGAATCAAGTGAGTGCGTTCGTCTGCTGCACCTTCTTGCTGTGAGTCATGTCTTGAGCTTGAGCGGAAACAGCATAAGATATCAGTAAGAGCCATTGCTCTTGTATCTTGTGATCGTGTAACAGATGGCTTAGGATGCAGTGGTGATAGCGGTTTTCTCAGCTGGAATTTTGTTGTGAGGAATGAAAAAAAGTGGGAAGGAATTGAGAAGGAACCGGGAGGAGGAGGAATGTTATAGGGAACAAGGTCAGGAAGCGAAATGAAATCAGAAAAGACTTCGACGACTTTTGCGCTGATAACGGTCTGCTATTTATGATGGCCCTGACCGCACTGACTTTGACTCGGTCCGAAATTCGAGTTGGTTGCGGATTGTTATCGACAGGTAACAGAACCCGAATCTTTCTCCGTTTTCCTCCGTTCTGTTCCAACACATGAGCGTCAGATGAAGATGATTGTTCCCATTGGAGGGCTTATACATAGACGAAGGCAGGACGATGAATACGCGAACTTTGAGTATGTATATGAAAACTAAAAACTTTGAACCGTGTCTTGGTCGGGCTTTTGGTGTGATGGTACTGTCATGTACGATGTACACCCTGGATATGCACCGGGGCCGGTTTACTCGTAGAGGTGTAGAATAGCTGGACAATCTGTCTTGTATCCCTATCCCCAATACTCTCCTCCGATGTTTGAACTAGGTCTGGATTGTTTGATATTCTATACAAATCAAGCATCAAGTTGAGCACTCTGGACTTGTCAATTGAAGGATAGGAAGACGTACTTTGCAGAGAAAGAGACATGCGTATAATTCTTCGCAGGCGCTGCTCTGATCCTGAACTTGAGAGTACGTGTGATAATGAAATAGCCGGCGACAATTCCAACCTGATAACGCTAAAATCGTTCATTCACGACTTCCAGTATATCGTACTCACCGTCTCGCTTTCTGTATCATGTTCATTATCATCTAAAACCTCAAAACACTCCTTCCACTCTACGTCTGCTTTACTGGTACCCAAATTCTTCTCAAGCTGCTTCGAAAATTCCTCTGGGAGCACCGGCCCTGTGTGGTTTAGGTAGATCTGAGCATTAGGAGCGAACAGTGATTGTACTCGAGATGCTATTGGAGGAGCTGAGTTATCGTCAGGAAGACTAGTGTCTGGATGCTCATACAACGCGTTGATCTTAGATTGAGCCCATTGGGCTAGTTGCTGAAAGGACGAGTTGTTAGACATGCTGGTACTAGATGGCCTTGAATCGTGCCTTCTCACTCCACTCACCCAACCTCTGTGAGAAATCTCCAGTGACTGTACCATGTCCCAGTCACTCTTTGCGCACTCACGTTCAGGACCCCGACGAGTGCCTCTTTCTTACGCTCTCATCATACTTACTTACTCTCGCTGTGGACCACTGAGAGCATTGCAATGTTGCTCAGAGTTCAAAAAAAGACTCTAAAACTTTTCCAGGCACTGAGGCACATACTGTATGGAAGGAAGGACTCGGCATTGCAACTTGGCGACGATGGATACAATCTCATGATGTGATCACCATGAGGCATTACAATGTACACGGATACCCTCAAATAACCTCAAAAGCTTATACGTTCTCTTTCCCATCTCTTCTCATCTCTTCCACATTCTTTTCGTTCTGTCACTCTCTGTCTCTTGCTGTTTCGCGTGATTGCTCTTTTTCAGCAAATCCCATCTAAACTCCTTCCTTCCTTTTCTCAACACGCATATACGCCACGACAATGGTCTTTATCCCGTTTTTCATCCTCTGCGCAAGCATCCTTAGCATCCTCGGTGTCTTCCTTCAAGTCCAAGTATACGCCGCGCCAGTGTTCAGGAATTTCACCGATGATACCATCATAGTCTCCAGGGACGACTCGTATTTGGATATGACCCAATACCTTTCCGCACATAACACCATCCGCGCTTTACATGGTGCCTCCCCGTTGACGTGGTCAGAAGATCTTGCTGCAGGTGCTCAAACTTGGGCTGACGCGTGCAACTTCAAACACTCGGATGGGGTACTCAGTGAGGTACCTTACGGGGAGAACCTCGCTGCTGCTACGGGAGGGGAATTTGATATCAATGCGGCAGTGGAGTCGTTCATGGGAGATGAAGGTATGTCTTTCTATTTTAAACTGAATAAATCGTGAATTTAATTTTTGATGTGCTAATTGCGTGTTTGTGAAATAGAATCATACGATCCTTCTTCACCGACCTTCAGTGATTTCACCCAGATCGTTTGGAAGAACACGACCATTGTAGGATGCGCGTATAATACCCAGTGCGGAAATATATTCCCTACCTCCTCGGGAATGGCTACGTTGCATGTGTGCTTGTATAATCCTCCTGGAAACGTCGTGGGTGAAGCAGAGTATGTTTCGTTTTAATTCAATGTGTTGAAGGCCAGCCTGGCTTTTCATCATAACTTTTTGAACACTATGTGGTGTTTCTACATTTTTTCTGCCTGCCCAAGCTTCTCGACTTGCGTTTTGTGAAATGACCTGACTCTTCTTTTTTAGTGAAAATGTCCAAGTATGAGATGCTTGACGGGCTCTCATTGCGGACCAACTTCAGCCTATCAGTCACCCTTTCGGTTTTTTTTGTCCTCGCGATCTTATTCCAGTCAATCTCCTCTCATTCCGTTCTGATCGATCCTTCCAACATTCCATTCTTTTGATGCAATCCATTCTTTCAATCAAGCAACTTGGACCTTTTCTTCCCTTGTCATGGACACCACATCTGCCTCTCCTCCCTGCATCCCTCCCTTGAAAACCGCAATGTTGGTAACCATCATCATATCAAGTCCCATTGCTATTCGCTCGGACCCAGTGGTTCAGGCGCCTTTTTTCCTTCTAGATGTTTCTCGCAGAGGCTATTGGCGTTCCGTGTGCACTAGTCGAGTCCTTAATCCAAGCCTTGCTCGACGCATCGCTGGATTTTCAGATATGTATACCTCCAGACACATCGAGTTGTACCGTTACAATGATGATGCCACTTTTTTGACTGTCGGTCCACATTCTTCGTGTTCGTATTTTTGTCTTTTGATTTGACTGTGATGATAATCTGCCTCATCTCGGTGGTTGACTGTTGACGGTTGACGAGTTATTGTTATCTTTCTATGTACCTTGTTGTTACTGTTACCATCCTTGCTGTCTCGCTGTTACCATCGTGCTACCTGCTATTTTTTGTTACACGACATCCATCTACCAATTTCCTCAAACCTTAGCTGCTCTGTCTTTGTCTTTTAGTTCAAGTTGTAGTCTTAACAAGTCTAGCGAGACTAGCATTAGACATATAGTTTGAGTTCCCATCCAGACAAAGAAAAAGTTCAGGTTTAAATTGTAAAAGTTCTTGACTATCCTTCGACTTCCCGTTCTCAGAATCTTGAGGCATCCTCTTCTTTGTCTTGATACTCGTGCTGTACAACAGATTCAGATGCATATAATAAGCCGTCATGAAAGCGGACCTACTAAAGAGACATCTCAAATCCGCTTCTACCTCAATAGCTGTGCAAAGTCAATCACTGCAGCGAGAGATGTGTCGATGGTATCTGGGCTGCTTCTGGCTCGTAGTTCGTTAGGATTCCAGAAGTGAAGAATATTGATAAACGTACGACATCTCAGAAGATTAGACGTATCATTTGTAGCGAAGAAAGTTTGAATAAAACAGAAACTCGTTAAACGTAAGTACTGGTTTGCTATATCATGAAAGCGCTCCGCTTCCCTTTAATCATAGAAAGATTGTCCTAGAAGAAAGAATCAGGTATGATCATAGGAACGAGAACAATGGTCAAGGCGTCGGTTGGATGTAGACCCCGCGTCTTAGAACTCAGTAACAAAGCGCGCTCGACTCAATAAATAGATTGTGTTCAGAAGCACAAATATCATTAGACTGTTTGCGAAACCAATCGAGATAATTAAATCCGATCGTGAAAGTTGTCCGGCGTGGATATTGTGGTTAACAGAACGGAGGAGTCTTTGGATTTAGATTAAGTTCAACCTCGAGTCACCGTGGTTCCTATTTATTCTTGATTTCATCACGGTCTAGATTACCTCCTATGGCGCAATATGACTTACACATGAAAGTTAGATCGGGGTGAAAATGAGTGCAGTGAGTTTCCCCGGTTTTACTTCCTCCAGCTGCCATCCGCTCTCCCTACCCAGCTTGGCGTATTCTTCACGTGTCCTCTCCTTTCCATTGTAAAAGCTCAGCATCTGAAATTCTAATGAGTTTGAAGATCTTGTACACACTTAACTTCACTCACCGCTAAATCAAGGATCGTAAAAAAGCCTGCGCCAGCATAATCTGGAAGCAAGGGATATGGTGCACCAGCATGATTTTCAGCGATGTGCTCCGCTACCATTTCGTAAAGCACTAGTTTAGAGTGAGCGCCAGCAGCAGGACGAAGATTGTTGAGGATCTTCCGAGCATCTTCATCAGACCAGTCGTGAATGACTACACAGAGGAAGTACACAGCGGCGTCCTTTATAGGCTGGGTTTTGAAGAAGTTATGCACTGTATTTGAACAATCAATGCACTGAAGCTACTCTATGTGATACAGATGAGAAGTACAGACCTTGGAGTTGAACTTGTCCTGTCCTGATTGCTTCGGCGTCCTTCTCATCCCAGAACTATGGTAACGATTAGATTTTGAAAGAAGAATGACCAGGTATACCATGCATAAAATCTCATACTTCACCTTTTTCGCGGCTGCAATCTGCTGGTCAAGATCTTGTACAACGTATCGCAGTTTCGGATAGGCTTTATGAAGTGCCAAAGTCACGGACCCAGTACCTCCGCCAACGTCCACAATGGTATCGTTTGGCTTCAATGTTTCACCTTGGATACCTACGTGCAGGCGACTTGAATGCAATTTTCTGGTGTGTAAACCAGATTAACTTACTCGAAGTGTAAGTTTCCGGCGGATTTCCATCATTATTCTTCATCGCCGCTGTGAACACACGCGCTGCAATCTCATTTCCCGACTCCTCCATCCATTCAAACATTGTTTGTGACGTCTTGTAGGCAATGTTGAAAGGAGCCGAAGCTTGTTGGGGGTTCTTGATGAAAGATATCAAGGCAGTCGAGGAGTTGAGTATCTGAGTCGACCTGTACAGAACAACCATATAAGTCACTTCGAAAGGAAGGCTTAGAAAGGGAAACATACCCCATATGCACAGTGGCAGCAATGGGCGCATTATCAAATCGGGCATCGGGACTGGGAGAGCACAGCATGAGTGACTTGGATATAAAAAAGAGCGGTCGACAAACTCTTCTTCAATCTCCTTGAGGGATTTGGCTTTGGTCAACAGTGACGACAGACGATTATGGGTAAAAATATCCGGTGAGACCTCCCTAAAGACGTGGCGGGTAGTCAAGTAGCGCAAAACACGAGCTGGCAATCAGGTTCATGAGGGATGGTCCAATTAATGACAGGCAAGAATTTTTTTACAAAGGTAAGACGAATCAACTCCAGTAGCGGAAGCGAGTTGATCGACATGAAGTCCCTTTTGTATAACGCAAGTTAGGGCTCGCCGCAGAATATCTGAAGCGGCATACCCGAGTTCCTGCTTCCTTCAATATTTCGGGTACGTTGATGTCGACCACGAGCCCAAGAGTGACTGTATCGTAAACTCCGCCCATACTATTTGCAACAAACTCAATTGGAGATTGCACTGTCGCAATTAGTTGCGTAGCCGCAGCGATAATGAGGTTGCGGGCTGCTGTAGCGTTGGGATCGAATTCCAAAGCCGTAGGTTGGAATGATGTGTCCAAAGAAGGGAATACAGAGTCATTCTGAGCGTAGGTCGACTGGAGGACCGCAGTCTGACTAGATATAATATCGACCAAAGCTTTCAGAGGATCGGGTTGTTTTGTAGTCATTGTGAGGATCTGTTGATAGAGTTTATCTCAAGAGAAGATATTACGCTGTGTGATTTTGTCTTTGTTAACTTTTTAAAGTCCCATTGCTTTCTACTAACGATAATCATGCTGACGCATCCGGCAACAGAATGGACAAGCTTGCCAGGTAGACAACGACTTCGGCAATAGTGGCTCGAGAAAGAGGAGCCCTTCGGCTGATTGAACGTTAGGGCTGCGTACTTCTTCGGCTGGTGAACGAGTACCACTTCGGTAGTTAGGCATTCGAAAAACTCTGGACCGTCTTGTCAATGAATTGCTTCTACATAATATTCCTGAGTAGACTTTGTGATTCTTTTAGAAATGAGGTTCAATCGAACAGCAGTTTGTGGCGAAGTTACTGGATCATTGGTTTCCCAAAAACTCGGAGTTTGACGACTGAAGATTCAGAACACGCCAATAACGAATCGTGCAAATATGATAGAGGAACACTGGTATGAAAAAGGACAATGATGTAATTGCACGCTATGAAAAAGACCCTCAGCTGACATTCATCCAAACCATGACACAGATACTGACTCGACACCTATCCATAAAGGTTGTACCACGGACGTACTTTGGTTAAGAGCAGATAGAGCCTCAGCCGGTACATACAAGCACCAAATGTGTTTTGCGAGATACCCAACCCAGTCTGAATTCCCCGAAGTGGCGATCCATGATTAAACTCTGCCCACAACTCGAATCTGATAGTCTTCTTTGAAGGTTTCGAATTCTTTTTCTTTACTCGTATACTGATCCGCTAAACCTTTCACCGCAGTCCTTATCTAAAAAATATCAGATCGTTTGATAACTATTTACACATGAGAAACAGTCGTACCCCATCTCGATTCGTTTGTAGGGCCGGAACGACGTCTTTAACTGTGCGCTCGACTAGGACCCCACCGATTAAACGGAAACATTTACGATCTGGTTCTTCTTGCAGAGCTTCATCCAGGGTAGTGAGTACCAGACTAATGATATGGGTGAGTAGATGAATTGAGATCGGTTGTATGAAAGCTTGCCTATGTTCGTCGGCCTCTGACTCCAGTTCACCAATTTTGCTTGCTACGGCCTGCAATTCAGATTGAAATTGACTGTATTTTGATTGTATTTCTAGCTTGAGTTTAGTGAGCGATGAGAGCAAGGCAGCAACAGTTGCAATACCTTGATCTGAAAGAGTTGCGACTTTTTTCTTAGAAGAGGCCATAGTCGTTGGGATGAAGTTGAAGAATGGTAAAACTTGATCTCCGATTGGCTGTAAGTCACTTGTCACACCTGTCACGCTTTCGTTCCGAATTCTACTCCCGAGAATTTGCCCTTTATACTTGTATCGAACATCCACCAATGTCTTTCGCCCGCCAAACTATTCAGGCCGGCTTATATTCCAGATTTCGTCCTGCTTCCGTTTCTATTGGCTCTTCCCTGACCTCTGCTGCTATCCGGTCTGCTGTAGCTCAACGTCGGCTTATACATTCTTCGCGATGCACTCGTGCCTCTCAACACGATCATCACCGTGAAGAACAACACACAGAGAACTTGCACAGTGACATGAAGCTTCTACACGGTCGATATCCAGAAACGCCGCTGTACGCTGATCTCAACTCCAATGCCAATATTGAGAAATTCAAGTCTGGCGAGAGTGCCATCGACAAAGCCGTTCATTTATTCTTCTTGACTGAAATCATGCGAGGTGCGTAATAATATCCTCAACATCAACCAAAATTGTGTTGCTGACGATACGTTGCCTGCTCGTAGGCATGTGGATCGTCATCGAGAACTTCTTCCGTCCACCATATACCATCATGTATCCTTTCGAAAAAGGCCCTCTCTCTCCTCGTTTTAGAGGAGAACATGCCCTTAGAAGATATCCAAGTGGTGAAGAGCGCTGCATTGGTGTGTCACTATCTAAGTTCTCTGTGTTTGTCTTTCGTAACTGATGCTATCATACTTTTACTCAGCCTGCAAATTATGTGAAGCCATTTGCCCGGCTCAGGCTATCACTATCGAGAGTGAAGCTCGTATGGATGGTTCCAGGAGAACAACAAAATACGGTTCGTTACTTTGTGAAATAATAAAAGTTTCTGTTGTAGTTATCAATTCGGGTATGACAGATATCGACATGACCAAGTGTATATACTGTGGTTTCTGTCAGGAGGCCTGCCCCGTTGATGCTATTGTCGAGAGTACGCTCTTCTCATTTCTCCTTGATAAGATGGACACCAATCATTACTTTTCAGCCCAAAACCAGGAATTCTCCACCGAGACCCGTGAAGAATTGCTGTATAATAAGGAGAAGCTGTTGGCGAATGGTGATCGGGCTGAAGCGGAGATAGCAGCTAACCTGCACGGTAAGAAAATTCTTATGCTACATCGGCATTTGGGGGGATCCTGACATGCTTTATTTCTAATTTCCTCTTCAATAGCTGACCATGTCTACCGGTAAAAATCTTCCAACACATTCAAGTATAGGTGTGGATGCCTCATTTAGAGTGTGTAACATAAAGACAAGACATGGAATGAAACAGACCTTTCGTTTCGATTCGTGCGCAACCAGAGACAACCCGGTATTTGATAGACTACTAAGATGTTGTCCTATTTGGATGAGCGTTTGCTTGGCCTCAGTGACTGGCCAGTGATATTATCTCTTCATCCGAAAGGTCACTCGAGTAACATACACTCCAAGGACTAAGAGCTACCCGGTCCGTTTACTCGGGTCTTAGATGGTATTCCTTGTTCATTCCGCGAAGTTTTTGTACATACTTGCGTGTTGTTGCTGTCTTTAGGTCCACGAGCCCAATCTCGATAAATGCATATGAGAGCTGTGGTCCTGTGGTTCATAATGCATACAACTTTGAGGAACATGGGATCTTGATGGTTTTTGTCAATGAATCTTTTATTCTATCAGAAATACTGCGAGGTAATTTGCGGCAAATCTACCTTTTCAATTTTCTTCATTCTCGGCTTTTTATCCCATAGGACGGTCATTATAGGTTCTCAACAGAGTGAGAAATTCATTCATGTTTTAATCTTGTTTGGTAGGAAGCAACTGTGGAACACATTGAAGTTTCCTTTCTGACGTTTCATTTACAGCAAAAAGACCTCTATTTTGTTAATATACCGGCGACTTACCTCCAACAACTTCTGGACTTGGTGTGAAAATCACAGGGCTGTACAAACTCTAGAAAGGTGAAGTGTGAATGTTATCCTTGCCAATCCAAGGCAAAAGATTCAATCGTCCCCCCCTCTTGAGGATATCATCGATCATCTGTTACCGGGTCTTCCATGCTCACGTATATATGCTTGGGAAACAACTGTGAGTATATTCATTTCTGTTTTCACAAGTTCCCTCCTCGCTTCATTCATATACATTTCCTCCGGTGAGATGGCATCGATGAAGATCGACGTTCAAGCTTGAGTTTCAACTTTGATTAATGAAACACGTTTCTTCATGTGCTGCCACCCTTGTGAACCAACCGTCCTTGTGAACCCGCCTGTTGATGGTCCGTTGGGATATCCATCCATCTGGCAGCGAGCGCTTGTGTATCAAGATCATTGTATGACCTTCTAGAAGTTCACAGACTCATACATTCAATTGGCGTCGTCCGTGTTTGGGTGGTATTCGTATGCAATATTCATGTGCTTTGGGAGTCAGTGCCAGTCGCTCTCGACAGCTCCTGTCAATCAATGACTCGAATAAATGTTCTTATTCGTTTGCTGTTCGTGTACGCCCACGATGTTTAATGATGGCTTACCGTCTTCAAGGTTGAATTGGTCCTGTTTCTATTATATAAGACTCGAGAAGTTGTACCCTATAGGGAAAACCTTCAACAGCAAAATAATAATTCAAAAAAAAAGAAATTCAATTGAATTTGTCGATGAACACGGTGCGGGTGCGATCGTTCAATGATCTTTCACCTCCCTTCATTCTTCACCTGTCCTCGTAATCGTATGAAATTCATCTCGTCAAGTATGGTCCTTTTGGTGCAATTACTTAATGGCGTCCCGAGGCGTTTATTCTGTGCCATTCATCATCTAATTGATTTACGACCACCGACGCGGGGGCGGGCGAACCCTCATCCCCTCTGCGATGTATAGCAAGGGCGGTAATACATTCGTGATTCAATACTCCACTGTATTCGCCTTCTCTTCTATCTGTTACTCCGTTCGAGTGAACTTGACTCGACCCTTTCCGCGGAAATGGTTTCGACCGTATGACTAGGATTCTTATCGCTTCCATTCAAGTTCTCTTCCCAACGCTGTTGTTACTTATGGCTTCCTCCATTTCAGGATGAAAAGTACTGGTATAGTCAAATTGCAATGGGGCTTCTGTACTTGTTTGAGAAATGCGATCCGGATGATATCCTGAATCTGAGTCTCAATCCACCCATGAATACACGTTGCCTTCTCTCAAGCTCTCTCAAGCACGGTGGGGTTCTTTTGGATACCTCGAGCCTGGAAATTTGAACGAAATCCGACGACCCTGCATTGAGTGGGGTTTTGAATGCGATGGGGGCTCATGTCCTCTTTTGGACTTCTCTGTTTGTCTCCTTCTAGCGCTGCGTTTGTCATCTGCTGGAAGAAACACGTTTTTCAATGTGCAGCTATAGTACACACATTAACGGTAACATGAATGGCTGCGCCAATATCGAATCAGATTTTGCTGTACAGCGGTTCTGTTGACTCGTATTGCATTGTGCGCACCCGTTCATCGCTGTTCGGTGACGATATTTGATTCAGCAACTCAGTTTCCTCGGTCTTGAGTGACTAAAAAGATCGCAGCAATCGTTTTGACAATAATCAATAATATAGTTCGCCGTTGAGGTTTTTCTCTAAATGTCTTTGAGCCTTACAGATTACTTCTCTCGTATTTCTCTAATTCTTTCGTCCGAAAAATGGCCTTTTATTGTTCCACATTAAGTAGAATGTCAAATTAGGCTGTAGGTCCATCTTCAATACAAAGTTTGAACTAAGGTAGGGCTGTGAAACTGATTAACACACCAGCACACAGGGGTCATTTAGTCGTGGTCTCGAAAGACACCGGCTGATAACTTAGACAGCTGTTCGGTCTCATACGATACTCCTCGTCTTACATTTCAAAGTCTCAAAGACATCAGGGACCCTTCATAAAAGCTGTTTTTGATTTTCTATCAAAGGAACCCAACGTTTATTCTTCCAATAGCATGAGCAGCTTTGTTTCTTCGGTGTTACCCGCGACTTCCACCCCCCTTCCGAAGCGCAAGCTGAATGCTACCATCAGGTACGACGCAGTGATGCCGCTCATTCATCTACTTTGATTACTTAGTATGTTCCGTTCTTATACCTATGCAGTGAATGCGAAGCAATAGCTCTATCATCACCCTCATCGCGCCGGCGATTTGGCCCCATTCCAAGTCGCCGCAAACCATCTTCCTGTTATATCAAGTCGCCTCTCAAAGGACAGCCAATGCCTAGTACGGAAGAAGTCATGGAAATCCAAAAACTCAGATCCAAATCAGTTAACGAGGGTGCCACCCAAACGTTAGACCGTGCCTCAAACCGAATGTTTCCATCTACACCAGAAGCTTCTTTGAAGCATCGTAAAATGTTGACAAGTCGCATGATATTTCCTCCAATACCTTCAAAGACCCCTGTTGCACGTCACCTGCGCGTTCTGTCACGGCACATACGCCATTTCCAGATTTCCATAGCGTCTAATGAAGGGGGCGAATGTGATTCTGAAGCAAAGATTTCTTTGACCCGGATTCCATCTATAATGGATGTTTACCTAGATGCAAAGTCGCCCTCCATCGATTTCACTGAAGAGGTTTTACTGCAGATCGCGGACCGCAGTAAGCGACTTTCGCAGCTTTCAAGTCCTGGATTTGCGTTAGCATCTTGGCCAACACAAAGGCACTGTTCGCATCAGGACTGCGAATACCGACATTCCGCCAATTCCGACTCGCAGTATTCGTCCCTAGCTTCCGAAATGACGGCGCTAAACCCTTTTTGGGAGCAGATCTGGCTCGGAAAGAATGCTACCCAATTAGGTAATACTACACGGCACCCGGATTCGTTCGAGCGCTCTACTGCAGCCTGGTCAGAGGGATTGAACGGCAAGTAAAGCTTGAAGGAACTCGGAGCTCGATTTCATGATCGCTCGCTCGACGGTGGTGATTCTCTTGGGTAGTTCTGCGGTACCGCATTTGATTTCTTCGAGTTCTAGGCATCTTTTCATCTCAGAAGGTCGAGGCTTGTATTGGAATATTCGTGCGATGTTGGACCGAAATAATGTACCTAAACTTAATTCAATCCTTGTCTTTCGGTAAAGTTTCGAAAGATCCAAGTGCGCCACGAATTCTTGACTATTGGTCCAGCCCACCTCCGCCTCGAACGGGTGGAGTAGCAAACAAAAAAAAAGTGTCACAGATATGTGGCCGTCCTCCATGATTTCAATGTAGCCGAGTTGTACACAGTTTTAGGCTGCGGTGGCTCAAGCCTATTTTCCATAAGATTGGCGTTTCAAGGATAGCCCCGGTTGCACTAATGCCGGTTTTGTAGGATGTATTTCGTTGCAGGATAACTTGTGGTTAGAGATAACAAAGCATAATGAGGATTGAAACTGACGCCATGATATTAAAACTTGAGAGAATTTTTTGAATGTAACCGTCCTCTTGGCTTGAGCATGAAAGACAGCAAGAATGGGGGGGGGCCCGTGGAGTGCAGAGGAATCGATTGTAACCCCTGAACTCCTTGAAAGATACAAAATATTACGTTCATGAACCCATTCGTACATCTTCTATGTTATCATCACCATTTCCTCGATGATATCGCTTCCCTCCTCTGTCTCTCTCATCAGACATTCCGCCGGCATAGGTCGACATGGCAGATATAGCACCGGCAGGTTCATCCTCCGTATCAATATCCATGTCACCTCGATTTCTACTTTTAGCATCTTTATTTTCTCTCTCCCTTCGCGAATTTACCCTTCCGCCGGAATCCGCTGACTCGTGATGTTGAGATGAGAATCCTGCTCCGGTGGCACTACTACGGTCGCGAGATTGAGATCTACCATCTTCATGTACAAAATCGAGGGTTTGCTCCTCGTTTGTCGGAAGGCCGGAATTAACAGGTCGAAGCCTATAACCTCTCGAACGGTCTTCAAAGTAACCATTTCGAGAGTCGGGGCGGGATGGTCCATCATTCCCACCTCCAGAAGTCGAGCCTGAACCTGAACCTGGTGTGCCAGAGCGTGAGACTCGAGAGTAGATCCCGCCACTACCACCACCGCTCGCGCCACCAGGCCCCCCAAGGCTAGTTTCGTGATAGTAATCTTCACGCATCCTTGACGAAGCGATGTGTGGCTGTTGTTCCGGGAAATCCATTGATGATGATGGCCGGGTTCGATGTACGGGAGGTGGTGAACGCATACCGCCTGCAACAGACTCCCTTTCGCGTTGTCTCGCGTTGCTATAGTTTAATTCACGTTCACGAATGTCGCGTTCGTGCTCCCATTCCCGTTCCCGTTCACGTTCTATCTCACGAGAACGCGGATCGTCACGGTTGATATACGTGCCTGGACCCAGACGTTGGTGGTTGTGAATCCGTGTCGATGACCGGCTGTCTACGGAGGGCGAAAGTGGAGGCATTGAATGCGCATGAGCATGAGCGTCGCGTGTCCCAGCAAGCTCATGCAGATCATGACGTCTCGAACGTGAACCTTCACGCTCACGGTCCGATAGCGGCGGACTGTGCAGAACATGTTGCATCGGAGGGAGACTTTCGGCATACTGGTGTCCTGGAACGGGACCGAAATGATAGGGAGTTTGTTGTGGAGGAAGGTTATGAGAGCGGAGTCGTTCGTGACTGTCGGGATGAGGGTGGGAATGAGGACTCCTAGGTTGGTCGAGGAGTTGAGTAAAAGGGGGAAGTTGGCGTCCATCAGAGCCTGAGCCTGAAGGATGACGCGACGACTGAATAGGTGGCATGTTATGGTGTGTAATAGGTCCCACAGAAGTATCAATGGCAGGTAAAGGTCGACTAGGAGTGATCCTAGAATGCTGCCGGTTGTACTCGACGAAATTTGGATCAGAGTCCATGACTGCAGGATCTCCGGTATCGACATGGCGATGATTAGGTATAGGAGGCGAATGGTGTGTTGCAATACCAAGATGATGAGCAGAAAGAGAATGTCGGTCATTAGGAGCTGGGGAAGGAGTAATTTGACCCAAACGTTCATAGAGAATTCTAAGAAAAGAGAAAAAAAAAGTACATTGTCAGACGACACGGTCAAAGCAACTTATACGAAACACTAACGCTCTTTCAAGTTTCATTCGCTGTATGTTGCGCTTCGCATTCAAAACTTTGAAATGTAATTTAACATTGTCCTTTTTGGTGAAAAATTTAACAAATCGAAGGTTTTTTTCACAGAGGAAATCCATATGACTCACGGCTTCGATATCCTTTACTTTTGCTCTCAGTTCCTTATATTTGGCTTGGTACTTGACATCTTCAGC
Source organism: Lentinula boryana (assembly GCA_027886635.1). Lineage (NCBI taxonomy): Eukaryota > Fungi > Basidiomycota > Agaricomycetes > Agaricales > Omphalotaceae > Lentinula > Lentinula boryana. Next base: position 28,615 of record MU790650.1, read on the forward strand.
TCCGGCAGTGATACCCATTGGATGAGCAGGAGGCTTCAACGACTTTGTGCGAGAAGACATTGCAGATATGGACTGTGAATTGGAAGGCCCTGGAGACGCCATGGTGGAAGTTTTGGTATGAGAATGGGAAAAGAATTGGCAGGCGTGATGACATTTCTAAATTAGGCAAAGGTTGATTTAAAGTCGTCAACTTCTTACAATGACAAGACGAATAAGTTCTGGGGTTGTTGGACATGTGTTGGACACACAGTTTATCATATTATGCACCTTGCTTCTTAGCTGTTGAATCTATATTATAACCAGCCGTTGTATTCTCGTTGGCTTTGAAGGGGTTCCTTTTTTTTTATATGTTCATTTCCGACAATTTTTGATGGGTATTCTCGATCACTCACGTGGGCTGTTTATGCACAACAACTTTTTTGAACAGTAACCACCACCACTGCAAAGTGTTTGTCCACAAGTGAGTTCTTTCTATAGGATCTCACTTTTCAGTTCAGCTGATAGGCTTGCTTGTGTCAAGTGTCGGCCCCTTATAGGCAGTATGAACCCAACAAACTCTCTCATGTTTTCCGCAGAGATTTCCTAATTCAGTGACCATCCTTCAGAGATATGCCACCTCCTGGAGGATTTGAGGCAGTCAAGTATAAGAGAAACCTTCCATTCCGTGGACCCGGTGCAGTTGTAATCCTCGGCGGAGTTGCAGCTATTTCTGCATTTGGCTTCTATAGATACGGTCAGGGAGCATTAGAAAAGAGGTATGTTGATTCTTCCGATGGATTTGCCCTGTGTGTGGTCAGCTGGTCGAGGAACGTGTTGGACTATCCGCCGCTCGTCGATAAACGTGTTCTGATCTGGATCCGGCCGCTGCTTTCAAACTTGCTTATCAGTCATTTTTGGGGACTTTACCGGTCCGTACTGGTGGTATATTTTGCTAATCTGGATACAGAGAGCTTCAACGTGAAAAAGCATGGTCCCGTATTCATCTAGTACCCCTTCTAATGGCAGAGGGCGACCGAGATGCTTACAGACGTCAACAAGCCGCATTAGCGAGAGAGAAGGAGATTATGAAGGATGTAGATGGATGGGAGGTAAGTCCGACTCCACACCGTTCTGTTGTTCGAAATGATGATGGTTCTGTTTTGGTCAGACGGGCAAAAGTATTTACAACAATCCGAAATATGCTTCGCCCCAGTTCGTTGTACTGTAGTAAACCAAATTATTTGATACAATTGAGGAATAATGAAAAGGTGCAAAGTGAGCTGAACTGTGGGGAGAGAGCTTCCGCGGCGGATGAGGACCGGATTTAGGAACAGAGCCGCAATGAACCATTACGTTGGGAATAAATTGCCTAAAGCGGTAGAAAGGTATCTGGTGGAAAAATTAAATTGAGGTTTTATAAAAACTACTACATCTGTCAAAAAAAGGGATAGCGATATATCCCTAGAGCGCATTTTCGGAACTGCCTCTGAACTTTACGTTCAAACGTTATTTTCAAAAAACCTGTGGACCGACGACATATGCACTGTCACGTCGCATCAGTTCGAGAGTAAAATTTTATTTACCATATAGAGAAGAAAGAAAAGAACCAAATTGACGAGCTTGCTCTTCTTTTGACCGCCAGGAATCTTGCAATCTTGGGTTTTCACAACCTGTGACGCTTTAGATTCAGGTCGAGTCACTGGCAGTATCATATACTTATGGAATTATTTTTCTACAGAATGCCGTTTCGGAACCTTCATAAACTCGTCAGCCTGAGTCCTTCCTTCTCTACTCTGCTTTCTTTCCGGTCTATCCCTCCGCCTGTTTATAAGGAACGAACTGGTCCTCAGCTTTCTTCCTTCCATTCCCTTATGTCTTCCGCTATCTCCCGACGTCAAATGTCCCCTGACTTCAAGTCTGGTTATGTACCAGACTCTTCGCCTTCATTGCTTAACTTTGACGATCCTCATCGTTTCATGCCTGCCGATGACCAGATGCTCTTTGGTCCTTTCGAGATGGAGGACGTGTCCTTTACTCACGACGCGTCATCAATTCCTTTCCCGTGGGACTCGTCCAATGACAATGATTCTGATATCAAGCCCGCCTATTATACTGCTCGTCCTTCTCCATTGTCCACCTCTTTCGATTATTTATCCCAGGCTTCACCGTCTGACAGCTATTACGATCCATCTGTCTATTTGACTCATGAAGATTCTACATCTCTCGATAACAATCTATTTCGTAGTTGGATCAATGAACCAGAGCTGATTCCCATCTCCTCACCCGTTGTTCCCATTCCCATTTCCCCCAATGATTCTCAAGACGTCCAACCCTTCTTCACTTTTGGTGAACGTTCCCATTTTCCTCAGGATCAAGGATTTTCTCCTAGCGAATTTGCTGCCCTCCATCCTCTACCTTTATCTCCATCTTCTTCTTACGAAGACAGCTATGCTTTCCCTCGGCAACGGGTAGACTCGATGACTTCTATTTCTCCCGCTGATATCTCGGCAGTTCAGACACCTGAATGGGTATCTGGATTGTTCGATAACACGGCTACACCAAGCTCAGTCTCCATCCGGACTCCCGTCTCATCGCGTCCTTCTGTACGCCTTCTCCAATCTCATCTGATGGTTACACGCAACGTATCAGAATGCCTCGACGTGGATCTACCACGTCTAGCCATTTATTTCAATCGGCAAGTGCGCCATCTCAGAGTCATCTTCAGGCACAGTCTCGATCTGCGTCTAGTATGGCCAGTCGTCGCGCTGAATCTGTCAGTTTGAGTGATGACCGAGATGCGACTGTCCGACGGCGGAGAAAGGTATCGAATTCGTCGGCTGAAGACCATGAGAAGGCCGACAAGCCGAGTGATTCTGGTATGTTCGAACGTTCTTTCTGTCGTAAACATAAGCACTAACTGTTTTCAATCCAACTTTAATCTAGTTCCGACTAAATCTGCTTTGCGTCCTCCAAAGCTAGCGCCATCGGCCTGGCAGCTGTATTTTACCGATTGGATCCAGCGACAACAGGCTTCCAACACACGCAAGCTCAACGTAGCTCAGGCAGCCAAGGAAGCCGGTCAAGAGTACGCCTCCTTGAGTGCCGAAGAGAAAGAGGTAAGCTTGTTTTTTTCTTTCCGTTATTTCTTGTGACGTAGCTGACATCCATGGGAATAGCCCTACAAGCGTCGCTCACAGCAGATGAAGGAAGCCAGAGAGCGTGAACACGCTGCTTACATGCGAACGCTTACTCCGGATGATATCAAACGAGAGAACGTGTTTCGTGCTGCGCAACGAAAGGCTGGAAAGTCACGGAAGAGCAACATCAAGGATCCGAATGCGCCCAAGAAACCTTTGAGCGCCTACTTTATGTTCCTTCAACGTATCAGGGCCAATCCGCGTCTTGTACAGGAGGTGTTCGGTGATGAGTCGGAGACGACGAAACAGAGTGTTCTTGCTGCGGCAAAGTGGAGGTCTATGACCGATGACGAACGGAAGGTGATTATCATCCTTATTTGCGTTGTCATAATTGATACTGAACGTCCACCTAGCCTTTCTTGGCTCAGGCTGAACAAGAGAAGATGGAGTATGAGAATGCGCGCAGGATATACGAGGAAGGTACCACAGGGTACGGAACGAGTATCAGTTTCAGCATATTGCCCGGAAGCCCTATATACCCAGCTGCTAAACTGGAATCAGAGAGCGAGAGTGATAGCGGTTCTGCTGCAGACGGCTTTCATCACAGATTCTAAGTACTGATGTTTACTTCTTTTTTTGTCACTTTTCGTTTCGCTCGTTGTTCTCTTTTTCTTCTAATTCCGCTTCACTATGCTATCCCTTTGGGCCCCTTGCTTGTTCACGAATTTCATGATTCCCGGAGCAACAACAGCAGCTACGTTTGTATGTTGCGCGTCTGCTCCTTTTACGATGACTGCTCGTGGTTTCTTGTGTTGCTTTATGTTACTTCTTTAGTACTACTATGCGACTTTTTTGTTTGACTTATGTTATAATATCTCGATAGAACACTCAGTACATACAACAGACTTGTATCACCACCATCTATGCTTGTATTACTAGCTCGTTTCCTCTACTCTAGGACGTTAATAAGGCAAAGCGTAAATTCTCAGTATCGTTGTACATACAGACATCTAGTGTACATTTACTCTAATGGTAGTTTGAGGACCATTTTCTGATGCGGATCACCATCTTCATCAAACTCATCGCCCTAAATCACGAAGCTTCCGTTAACCCGAGATCTCTTTTCTCATTCGTAGATTTCATTTAGAAGATCACAAGGGCTCACCTCTGAAATATATCCAAACCTGAACCGAAAACGATCGTCAACACGAGCTATAACGTACGTGAAGTAACGCAATTGGATGGCGGAGAAACTACAGAGCAAGGATACCACGCATGACAATCTATCATCGCCTCCCCCACTCTTCGAAGAGCGCAGAACTCGCAGAAACTTGCAGGGACACATGAGACTCACTTTGCGTAAAACCCTTCAACGGGAATCTGAGAGTGGCAGACGACTTTCGCCGAGCCAATACCCTGACCAGCATTTGCTTCTCGAGCGTCTGCTTGCACCCACTTATGTAAAGCCTCAACAAGCTCGCGACCAAACCTGAATTGGCGATAATCTTTGAGAACCGCGAGACGGGAGAGCTTGTAATAGCCAGATTCGCTGGATTTGGATCCACGAATCACTCCAACAGGTGTGAGGGATGGTGTCAGACGCAGTAGGAAATGAGTCGCGATAGGATCTAAACTGACAGTGATACATAGCACAGAGTTAAATGCCACACATCTACAGAAAGTATACGTACGATGTCGATACTCACTAATCTAATTCGGTCTCGATGGGGAATCCTTGTTCATGAGCAAACACGTTTATTCGTATTTTGTAGCACTGCTGTATTTCTGCTTCGGTAGATGCAATGACGATTTCATGAGCAGGTGGTTCTGACATGATTGTTTTTTGTAGAGATTCTCCTTGAGTTACGGTCGCAGGTAGTAGGTGATTCCTAGATGCCGAGGCTTATGCCGAACCTTGCCGATCTCGGAATCGGCACCTTTGTCATTCTTGGGATCGTTGGCACGTGGTCAAGCGATTTTCCAAATTCCATGACAAGTCGAGACCGCTCACCGTAAATCGTACAGATTGCAGGGTGCTTGACTTGGTAATGTTTTCAAGTTTGTGCAAAGTTGTATAACGAGGCTCATGTTCTGACAATTTCAGAAATATCCGTCTATTCAGGACGAGTTTTACATGCTCGAACCTGTCGTCGCGGTTATATTCAACACTGTCCTTACAGGCCGTTCTCATCTTGAACGCTCCATACCCCTTCACTCTGTCGTCAAAATAGTGCAAAGCACTCCATCTCGGCCGCTCACTTCGAATTTCTTTAATCCGCGGCCAAGACGCGTGAAGGGTAAAGCTAGAGGTACTGGGTCAGTAGATGATGAATATGAGCCTACAAATTTGTCTTTTCTATGCCGGGAATGGTCTGTGCAGACAGGATGTTTGGTGTCTGCTACAAGTGAGCTAGTTTGCGCCGTCACCTTTCTCGTTTTCTCTTACATGACATTACCTAGAACGGAACCAGCCATCCATCATAAAAGATACTCCCTCCTTCAAACAAAGACTTGGCAGACGTGCCAATCTATCTAGAGTGATGCCAATGTCTGTCCACCGACCTTCACCGTCAACTCGCATTAGCGAGCGCTTGATACAGGCGGCTACGCAGAAACGGCATTCGTCTCGAATGGCAGAAGGTTCTTCCTCGGACGATTCATCTTCAGTTTTAGTTCCTTCATCCGGCAATAGCCTAGGTGAAGCTATCGCTGCCGAATCTGAATTAGCTATTCGAAGATTCGAAACGGCGCTCAAGCCTGGACCGCTACTTGACCCAGATGAGGCTTGGTCTGTGTATGCCAATGTTGAGAAGGCAAATGCTCTCTCTCGACTAACAGTTCAACAACTGTTAGTGTTTACAGACAAGGTATTCCATTATAGTGATCTCCATTATAATTCGACGGTAGAGCTCAGTCGGTTGTTCGTCTGGGGCGAGCGCGTGAAAAGCTTGTTATTGGACCTAGCCTCACGTATAGCTCCTCTATCGGCATATGACTACTGGTCTAAATGTTCTATGGCTCGAGCCGCCGCGCTGATGGGGGAAGTTGACGAGTCACTCTCACATATCCACGCCGCTCAAAAGATTCCCCTGGACTATCAGCAGGATGTCCGACTCATATTGAGTTATCAAACACTTGTCTTTTACATCTATCGCTACTACGATGCATCTCAGGTCTTAACCATGTTGGCCAAGGAATGGCTTTCAGTAGGCTCGTTTCTGCTCAAGTCTTCTGGTCAGTGGCATATCGGAAAACCGCAGGTCGTCGGCGCGTCATTCCGGAAAGCCGTACACCGTCTACTTTCTCGCATACCACGTCCTGCCGTACTTCTTTCAAGTAACTTCACGCAGTGGGGTCCCGAACTCTCGAAGAGAATAGGAGAACTTTTGATCGACGCGTATTGCCATGATCATCTACCGCTCCATGCTCTAGATACTCTAAATCAACTAAAAAAGTTACAGGTGTCAATTCCTCTTGACACACAACTTCGACTAATTCGCGCTCTCGTGAAAGAGGATACGCTGGGCCTTGCCAAGGATCTATTCAATAACATTCCTCGGGGAACCACGTACAAACATTATTTTCAAACTGCTCTATTTCTATTTGCTCACTGTGGAGATCACCGCCGTGCCGAATTCTACTACGATCTGCTTCGTCAGCAGCAATTCGTCAATGAAAGGGATGTTGGGCTACTTATGCACGCCTATGCAACCCAGGGTCAGGCAGAAAGAGTACGAATCATGTTCGATGATTTCTTTCCTATCCAGTCAGATGAACGCCGCGCCAATGAACCTGGTATCCAACATTTTGGGGTCGCTATCTATGCCTGTGCCATGGGCGGAAAAATCGGCGAAATCAATTATTGGCTGGAAGAAATGATCAAGGCCGGACTTAGTCCAAACGTCGTGATTTATAACACCATCATGCAGGCTTTTGCCAGGTTGGGTGATATGGCTTCGCTCCGGGTAGTCTTGGATCAGCTCAAAAACAGCGACAATCCACCCACCGCCGTCACATATGTACTGTTGATGACTTCATTAGCTCACCGGAGAGACGTTGCGGGCGTCGAAGCGCTGTACAAGGAAGCTATTGAAGAGCAAGGAATCACTCCAAACCGGCGAATGGTCAATGCGCTGATGAATGCTCATGTCATGGCTGGTTCGTGGAAGGGTGTCATCCGAGTATTCGACTACATCCGTTCTGATGCTCATCCGAGCGTTCGTTTGACGATCGAGCTCTACACTACGCTGCTCAAGGCTTATGTTCTTATCGGCGCACCTTTTTCTGTCGTTTCGAAGATCTTCGCCAAGCTGGAAGATCTGAATGTCAAACCGGATTCGTATACCTTTGCTCTATTGATTCAGTCTGCTTGTGATGCCGGTGAAATGGCAATCGCCTGGGACATCTTTCAAGAAATGGACAAATTGGCGCAGTCGTGGTCGTCCAACCTGTACATTGACGTGTACATCCTCACTATTATCATGGCTGGATATCTTCGTGCCGGAAAGCGACAGAAGGCAAAAGACGTTTACGATGAAATGGTGGCGCGCCAAATCCAGCCTTCCGCTGTCACTTTCAGTGTCATGCTGACTTCGTATGGGAACCAACGCTCAGAAGAGGCGATGAGGATTGCAGAAGCTTTTGTTAATGAGCTGATCAATATTCCAGAGAGACCTTGGGCAGTGCCATCGTATGGAAAACCCTCGGCACTTGAACTTGTGTATGGTCCTTTACTTAAAGGCTATACTTCTCTCCAGAAAGCCGAGGACGTCGAAAGGATACACAATGAATATTCTGCTGCAGGAGGAACAGAAACTCTTGGCACACTCTCAGCATTATTCGACGCTTACCGCCGGACTTTCCAGATTGAGAAGGTCAAAGAAATGTGGCCGGCAATTTTTGCTCTTGGAGTGGAGTATGTCAAAGAGAGCCCTATCGCGGACATGCGCAAGGACGATCCTTCCGCGAACCGTCTTTTGAACAACATCCTTTGCCTTCCGTTGTCGATATACATTGACGCGCTGTCTGCCGCCGGTGAGCATGAGGCAATAGCGCATGTCTGGCAGGAATTCCAAGAGCAGGGATTCTCCTTCGATGCACACAATTGGAATCATCTTGCTGTAGCACTCGTTCGTGCCGGTCAGCTGGAGCGAGCGTTCCAGGTTGTCGAGAATGTCATTTTACCTTATCAAGATCAAGCAAGGGATCTCATTGCTTCGCGAAACACTGCTCCCAACAGCCCACTCATGTACAGCATGGAAGATCTCGATAAAGATGAAGAAGAGTTCGATACAACAGCTATAGAATCACAGGCTCAGCTTAGGAAAAGGGCTTCGAGGCGGTTCCTATCCATCGTGCGTAATCAACGTCACGCAATGCCCCAGATAGAAGACGAGGAAGGGACTCATGCAGATGACCTTGCCTATCCTATGCACGTCCTACACCAGATCTCCCCTGCTTGGAACGTGTGGAAGATTCATATCGCCGTCAAGCGCGTCTTTCTCAGAGCTATCGAAGATCTCCGTGACGGCTACCTACCACGTCCAGCTGGTCCGATTCATGATAACCAGCTGCTTCATTCACAAAATCCCATGGAGGACAATGGAGAGACGAGGCAAGAGGCGAAGGAGCTATTCCGACGAGTGTATGACCAGTACCCTCGGACTAACGCACTATTGCAGGCATTCGAGCTGAAGGAGAGACGAAGACTGGGTAGGACCTATGGTCGGAAATATGAGTATGGGGATTAGGTTGATGGGCTCGTTCTGGGTTGAATTATTTTTACATGACGGCCCATTGTGATCTGGACGAGTGAGACCAGACTACGGTCACTGACCGATGTGGCTCGAGTCAACTTGCAGATTACAGCGTCTGGCCTGAGCACGAGAACGATAGGAAACCGGAGATCGTGGCCAGAGGCGGTCGGTTGATCCCGCACGCTAAAAAAAAATAACAGTAAAGGATTTACTTCGCGCATGCGGAAATGTACATGTTGTTGCAGACTAATGTAGTCGGATATAATTTAGTTTTTGAATAATTCGCAACTAGCGGAGTCGGAGTGAGACGCAGTATGACGAGGATATTCAACGGTCCACGGAACAACACATTTTACCGACCCGAAGGAGTGGGTTTTGGTCCAGCTTATAGAGCGTGTAATCCATATCTCAAGCCTTGGGGAACTTGGTGAGAGGCTTTCGTGCTGAGCTTGTTTTTCTTGATTTCGCACTCGCAAAAGAACACAATGCTTAAAACGTTCAAGCCCCTAAGCAAGAGGCGGAGTGGCTGTGCAGGATTAACAAAGTAAAAACAATTTAAATTTTATTATCTTTCAAGAAATTCTGGATCTCATACTCTAGGCACTCTTGGAGCATCAAGCTGCTCTACAGACAAAAGAGAAAAACGATGATCCCGCACTACAGAAACTCAATATATACAGCAGAAACAGCAGAAACTTTGTGATTGGAGGGACAGTACCACTGATTCGGGTCGTTGCTCTTTTGCTTTCTGACTTTCATCTGGGCCCCCTCCATCATCATCATTGGCACTTGTGCTGTATACTTCAGTCAAAAGGCATGATTCAACAAACCAATGCCCGTCAGCGTCACGGTCCTTCTGCTTCCGATAAACCTGAAGAATGGGGTCAATGGTCAGGGAGAAAGTAAGAATTCGTTCATATGTGATGAACTTATCATTGATAATCTTCACAGATATTATTCTTTGCAAATCGTCCAGCATCCTATCCGTGCAAGAATGTGTGGTTTTGGTGACAAAGACAGACGGCCATTGGCTCCTGCAGCAGTTGCAAAGATGGTTGTGAGGAGAGACGATAATAGTCTGGTCGAAGTCGAGTTAGTTCTTGTCTTCATCTCTCGCTCTACAGCTTCCCATTATCATGCAGTGACATAGACTGCTCTTTCTTCGTCGTCACTGTCGACCTTTGGTCGGCCGATGGAAAGCAGGAAATGAATCTCGTACTACATCCCTCTTCGGCCGATCGCTATGTTCCTCCGCCTACCCCGAATCCGACAAAGACCAGGCGAAGAGGTGCCACGACGTCTTCCATGGGCCCTCCTACCTCCTCAAGCTCAAGCTCAAATACAGCTCTCACGTCCTCTCTACCTTCTTCGCAAGGCTTAGAACCGTCTTTCGCATCACCAAACCCACCCACGTGGGGATATCCTTCTTGGCCTCAGAACGAAAATAGCAGTGATATGAACTACAGACCGTGGAACAACCCAATGAATGCTGAGCCCAGTACATGGGGTCCGCAACAGGCGTTCGATTTCGATTATTCGCACTCACAGGCGCCTACTGTGTATTCTTCGCCGCCCTCAGTTCCTTCTATGCGTCCCGCCCCATCAATTGCTATTCGTTCATCGTCGTACTCACATCCTAACCCGAATTTCACTCCAACCGTACCATCCATACCATCAACTCCACCGTCGTATTCGTCAATACCTCTCCCACGTCATACTTACACCCGCACCCTCGTAGGTCCTCTGTCTGCCAATGCCACCCGACTACTCGATGAACACCGCAAACCAGGTGTTTTCTTCCTGTTTCAGGATCTGTCTGTTCGCACAGAGGGTACCTTTCGATTACGGATGCGACTGATGAACATTGGCAAATATCCTGCTCCAGAGGCTGGTGCAACTGGCGTTATGTCAGTCGATGACAAGGATGGGCATGGAAACAGACCTTCTGGGGTAACACCCGTTTTGTCTCAAGTCTATAGTGATCCATTTACTGTCTATAGTGCGAAACGCTTCCCGGGCGTGCCAGGTACTCGCTGTCACCTTATAGCGTTTCTTCTCTATTCCTGATGTATATCTTTCCGCAGATACTACCGCCTTATCTATAGCTTTCGGCAATCAAGGCCAGAAACTACCTTTGCGCAATCGACACGGAAGTTCATCCGGTAAACGTCGACGACGTGGTGACGATGATGAAGATGACAGTGAAGAAAGCGATTAGTATTTTGGGTCCAGCGATGAGGACATTCTAATCTTGCCTTGAAGGCTCTTTGTTGCTTATGAGTATGTTATATGCAATTGCTGTTCGATTTTGATCCTTCTTGAGATACTTAATCTTATTTCGATTCGTTCTGTCTATCTTAGCATAAATAGTACACGCACTTGTCTACTTCAATACTGTACTAATTTCTTGTGCCATATGAAATCGTTACTACAGCAACATCAAGCTTGCTTCACAAGTGGTTGCACACCTTGATTTATCAAAAAAAAAAAAGAAGAAAAAACACGTACAAGTCAAATACAATAAATAGTGTCATCCGTTGTGGTATCTACATGTATGTGCAAAATCGACTATAATTTAGAAATCCTTCCACTCATCATCCCAGTCACTCTTCTTGGCAGATGGTCTGGCTGGCGCCTCACTCGCTGCACTAGACGGTCCTGGAAGCACGCTCGCAGAATTTGGATCGGACGTCGCACTACCCCATCCATCATGTCTGCCCCAGTAATTTGCGTCATCATCATGATACAGCCCCGACGTCTCTTCCTCGCCATACCCAGAACCTATATGTCCGTATCCTTGTGACCTAGGATTTCCTCCAACTCCTCCGACCAGAGAACCAACTTTTTCACCAACATCCACTCCAAATTGCTTTCGCCCCCAGTCATTAGCTCCGGTGGCCACTTGTCCTGCACGTTTTTGGGCTTCGCCCAACATGCCTTTGACGTTGCCTTGGAACTCTGGGTCAGTAACGCGTTCCATCCCAGGCTGAATGACACTATCGTTGATAGTCTTTGACGCGCCGACGACAGCGCTGGAGAATAACGACCATCCTTTGGATAATGCTCCTAGTGGGTTTTCTTGCAAGTCCTGTAAACTCGGTGCAGCACGACTTGATAACCCATAAGATACATTGGAGGATCCCGCTGAAGGTGCAGGAGTACTTCCAAACCCAGTGTACCTCCCTCCTTGAGAAGGAGGCAAGTCCAGTGGGCGACTAGCATTGAGTTGACCAAGAGAAGTAAAGTAAGTCTCATTTTCCGTCTTCTGGTCAGATGAACCTGCGCGAGATAGATCGGGTGTACCGGCATTGCTGCCGATTCCTCGCATAGAGGCAGGAGAAGAGGCGCCTGAAGAGGAACGAAGAGAGCTACCCGTCATGGCACGGGAAGTTGCGCGAGATTTACGGAGGCCTTGGGCGGAAGAAGGACGTTCGGGAGTTCTGCTAGAATTTGCAGCGGTGCCTTCTGGAGGAGGACTGGGTGCCCAGTCTTTACCAGCCAGCATGGCATCGAGCTATTGCATGAAGGATCAGAATACAAACTCACCCGGCTTAACTGAAACGATGTACCTTTTCTCTGTACTGGGTGGCAGCCCAACAATGATATGTATCGTATGAGCTAAGCGTGTCACTGTAGCCTCCTTGTTCGATGGGGGTGTAGGATTTGAGAAATTCTCGGAACGGAGCGTTTCCTCCTAGCTGTAGGCATAGTACAAGCTTGATGTTGAGAATACACTGAAACACATAGGTGAACTAACCTGCATCCGTCTCACTTGTTCATCCTGCCACGTATCCATCGATATTGAGCGTACAAAGCTGGCAGTTAAGCGTTGGTGGTCAGAGCTAGGGATTCTCTTGCCAGAGATCGCAAGCGCACCTGACATGAACACCAAATCCACGATGTAAACCCGCGCACTGAAGGCATATGAATGTCCCAAAACTGAAAAGATAGAAAGATATCACTGTCAGTGAAGCTATTATATTGTGCAACAGAATGGATTCGACACATAGTAGAAGTAGAGCTCCAACTCACCTTAACGAAGCCCACTGTGGGTTCGGGTTTGTGCAGTCAGCGCATACTTTATTCTTTAAATCCTCCCGTTTCGAAAGTTCCATCAATATCTTTTTGTGGTCCATTGTACCTTCTCTCTACTTCTCGTGTCTTGTGAGTATGTATATACGTGTAATCCTTTTGGCGGGTCGGTGAATGACGTGCGACTTGCGCTGAGGACGCCTATGTATAACAGCGATAATTATAATCGTGATTTATTGATCGTGAGATATCGATGGAGCGTTCGGTGAGCTCCGAGTATGTATAGAGCAAAGAGAGTGATGGTTCCAGGAAGAACAGCACTGGTATGAATTTCAGATGCAAAGAGCTGTGGGTGTACAGAACGTCTGCTTTTAAAGTTTGATGGCCGGGCGTATTTTACTTAGTCAGTAGATGCCGGTAGAAATGCCGACGCTTCAATATTACGTTTTACTTTTATTCTTTGTTGTTACATCCTGAACACTCCGAAGCCATTCCCATTTCCGTCCCATGTGGTATTGAATCGTTTCGTTCCTGTAAAAGGTCTCCTCGAAGCCAGCGCCAATCCCAGCCCTACAACATCCCTTGTATCCGTAGGCTTGATTATTCCATCATCCCATAGTCGTGCGGTAGAATACAATGCTGTGGATTGACTTTCGATTTCTGACTTGAGTGTTGCATGTTGGCTGGGGTCCTTTGAGACGGACGTCATCACTTGTGAGAGTTGACCGGAGCCCATGACGCCGATTTTGGCATTCTGATGGGTGTGGTTAGTATATAGTCGGGTCAAGGGGTCATTATAATTCATTAAGACTTACAGGCCACATCCATAAGAACCTCGGTGAATACTAGACGTTTGATTAGGTTTAATTGTATGTCTCAATATTGGCACGCAGAGATAACTCACAGCCCGTCCAGCCATGCCTAATATTTGAATCAGCGGTGAGGTCAAATGAGAAGGCGTCGGAGACCTGTTACTGACCATAATTTCCGGCCCCAAAACTGCCACCTACGATTACTGTCAACTTGGGGACATCTGCACAGGCTACTGCCCGGACCATCTTAGCACCTGAGTTCAACTTTGAACATTGTTTCTCTAGTATGACGAGAAAGCACATACCATCCTTTGCTATTCCGCCTTTCTCTGCTTTACTACCCACCATGTATCCGGCAACATTGACCATGAAAAGTAGAGGTATTTGCCTTTGAGAGCATAAGAGGATGAACTGTGTTGCTTTGAGAGCAGATGGCGAGAAGAGGATGCCGTTGTTCCCAATTATACCCACAGGATAGCCATGTATGTGGGCGAAACCCTGTAGAAGAAGCTCAGACGGTATCGCAAAACAAAACAGGAAAGTAAATTGTTACCGTAACTATACTTGAGCCATAATCTTTCTTGAATTCTCTGAACCGACTTCCGTCCACCACCCGAGCAATCACGTCCCGCATATCAAAAGGCTGCCTCACATCGGTACCGACAATTCCATGCAATTCTTCAGCAGAATATACAGGATCCTCCGCTTTCTCTTCCGGAGGTACTCCTCTATAACCTGCCTGGCCTAAATCTCCGATGATTCCTCTGACACGCATGATCGCTTCATTATCATCCCGAGCGAGAGCATCGGTCACCCCACTCTCAGTTGAGTGCATCCTTCCTCCTCCGAGTGACTCGTCATCAATTTCTTCTCCTGTCGCGGCTTTGACTAGAGGAGGCCCTGCGAGGAAAATTCGACCTTGGTTTTGAACGATGACGTTCTCATCTGCAAGAGCGGGTACGTAGGCTCCTCCTGCAACTGATATACCGTGTATGGAAGATATCTGCGGAATCCCTAGGGCAGACATTTGGGCCTACAAGGCACGAGGTGCGTTGCTTGCGTCAGTAACTTCAAAGAAGAAGCGGATTAGGAAAGTCAGATGGCATATACAACATACCATGTTATAGAAGATCCTTCCAAAGTGCTCTTTGTCTGGAAAGACATTCGCTTGATGTGGTAGAGCAGCACCTCCAGACTCAACTGTTCAAGTATAAAGATGAGATGCGCAAAATTGAAGTGGCTGGATCAAGACCAACCGATATAGACACAAGGTAATCCATGTTCTCTAGCAATCTCCTGAGCGCGCAACTGTTTCTTCACCTGTATGAAATCGTACATTGGGTGAGATTCTGAGCATGTAGCTGATACTCACTGTCAGAGGATAATATGATCCCCCTTTCACCGTCGCGTCGTTGACGATGACCATACATTCGCGCCCGGAAACCCGACCGATACCTGTAATGAGGCCTGCGCCAGGTATATAGTCAGAGTATACATCTTCTGCAGCGAGTGATGATAGCTCCAAAAACGGAGTGTGCGGGTCAAGTAAGAGAGCAAGCCTGCGTGAACCGGGCAGTCAGTGATTGAGGTGAGTAGATAGATATAATTTCAGCCATCTAACCGTTCTCTCGGTAGCAGTTTCCCTCTGCTTTTCATTCTTTCCTGAGCTTTAACACCTCCACCTAACCTTGCTTTGGCAGTCTTCGCCTCAAACTCCTCTACTAAGCCATACATTGCCTCTTTCTTCGAGATGAACTCTGTTGAGGTTGTAGAAATGAGTGAAGGTAGCACTGTGGCATGGTAAGGCCGCTTTGCAACTGAGGATTGGGAAATTCTTCGTATTGGATTGCGAGCTGGAACTCTGTAAAACATTATGATGACTGTGGAGGGACAACGCCAATTGTGTTTTCCGAGATCCGGTCCGCGTGTTTGCTCCGCGGAGTTCACATTACATTTTCATTTCGAGCCACGACCACGACAATTACAGGCTGTAGCCTTCATGACCTCTATCTTTCAGCTACAATGGCTGACCCGTCTATTGACCGTCTCAGCTCCTCCACTCAGACAAAGCTCCGCTCAACTCAAATATTGACTTCTTTACCTCAAATTGTATCAGAACTTTTTCAAAATTCGCTAGATGCGGGTGCAAAGCATGTAGAGATAGGCGTAAATTGTGCGGAATGGAGCTGCTGGGTCACAGATGACGGATCTGGCATGAGTAAGGACTCGCTGGACACTTTCGGAACTGCAGGACGGTATCGTATGTTGACAGGGAAGAGTCTCGTCCAAAACTGAGTTCGTGATAATACAGAATCGTCCAAAGCATATACTCCTGATTCTTTGGACTGTCTATCCACATTCGGTTACCGAGGCGAAGGTTAGTCATCTTCACATTCTAACGCAATTTGATTTGCTGAGACTACCCATGAAGCTCTGGCTTCTGCAGCAGATTTGTGCTGTCTGGAAATAGCCTCGAGGACATCGCGTTCACGAGAAACGTGGTCGATTATTTTCAAAGTGTGCTTTTTCGTTGACTGAATATGAGCTGCTAGCTAAATAAAATAGGACGGGAAGACCCTCTACGCAGGATCCGCGGTTCGCTGGCGAAAAGAATCTCATGGGACAACAGTCTGCATCAGAGATGCATTCTACAATGTCTGTGATTATGAGTTAGTTTTGCTCAGACCGCCTATCCAACGTCATTTTCGATTCAGCTTCCTGTTCGTCGACGCTCACATCCGTCGCCTTCCCGGACCTTTGAACTCATACGGAGCGAAATTGAGTCTTGGGCGCTCATGCATCCCGAAGTTTCTTTTGCACTCGAAGATTCTCAAGCAAAGCTTTGTGGCTCTGCAAAGAGCAGTATTTTGAAGATTCCTAAGGTTGAACCCTGAATCTAAACTATCTCAATGGCACTCTGATCATCAATATATGCTCCTTCTCAGACTTCGTCCTGTATAGGCGTATTCCGACATTTGTATGGGCGTGCCTTGTGCCATGTCAGCGCTCCTGTGATATACTAGAACCGCTAAAATAACTACCCATTCGCAGCATGTAGAGGAAATAGCCTTGATCTCAGAAGGAATGAGACTCGAAGGGTTTATCAGTCTTGATGGTGCATTATCCAAAGTAAACCTAATTTTGGTCCCACTCCTGCCCGTTTTGACCCAAGCTCTTTTCACAGGCGTATCAGTTCCTTTGTATGCGTTTGAAAAGTGCGATTGAACCGTGATCTGACGCCGCCTCCGTACTGTGTAGACGTCAATCGACATCCAATTCCCTCCGGAGATCTACACCGTATAATCGATTCTAAATTTGCCTCCTCCTCTTTCGCAAAGAACGTGAGTGGCATTACCTGGCATTACCCTTGAGTAGTAACGCAATCTCTCCAACGGTGTTCGTAGGCCTTTGATGAGATTGGAGCAACACAGCGTTCTTGTGAGCGATCCCAGCTTCGATTCTTGATAATGTGACACTTAGACTGCCACAAACTCAGTCACCCGGCGTTCCCCACGTAAAATAGAGAAAAAGCCAGTCTACGTGCTCAACTTGGTCATTTCACCAAAGCAAATTGATAATTTGTTAGAACCTGCAAAAGCAGTGCTTCATTTTCAGGTGCGAACCTCTCATGGCATAGCCCCTTCTCCAACGATTTACTTCATTTGTTGAACTCTCCTCCCAGAACAAAGCTGCCGTAGTGGAATTTCTGTCTTCTTCGATCGTATCATTCTTGGTCCGACATGGGTTCACGGCCCCAAGGGATAATACGTCGAGGACACATGAAATTAGTACCGGATCGCCACGTAAAAGGAAAAGACTCGATTTTGAACATAACTCTGGCTACGCGGAAGTTATACCCGAGGAAAATGAGCAGGAAGGCACGAATGTCCCTCCGGCACCTCTGAACCTTTATGCAGTAAGACCTATCTAAATTTCAAAACCTTATCCATTGTTCACTATTAGTTACAGGAAAGGCCGCACGATATGAATGAGCTAGTCTGGACGGACCCTAACACCGGGGAGACTTTCATAGTCGATGCCCGTACTGGAAATTCGCGCCCTCAGACCCAACCTCGTCTGGCAATTGAGGACGTGGATGAGAATGGCCAATTTCAGGTTCTGCGGCAAAGGCGCACGTTGTCTCTGCCTAACATTGGTTCTGTAGATAAGAGTCGAATAGGACCGGCTCCAGAGTGGATTCAAGAAGCCCTAGAGGTGAATTATCCGCTTTGATGGTATAATAATTCTCATACAATCTTTCAGGCGAATGACACGTATGCTATCACTGAAAGAAGGATAGCCGAAGTCACAGTCGGATCCGTCTCAGAAACACCTCAGCGAAATTACCTCTCCGACCAGCAGGCGCAGTATCAGCAGCGTCGGAATTTTTCTAACCTGTTCCTCTTCGGCCAAGGCTCCGGAGATTCCAGTATACACGTACAGCATCGTTTCACTAAAGACGACATTTGCGCAGCTCGAATCATAAGTCAGGTAGATCGCAAATTTGTTGCATGTGTATTCAACAAGGATCTCGACAACGGAGATCTTGGAAAAAATAAGTCGTCGACTAAAGAGGATGACAAAAATTCAACACTAGTCCTTATCGATCAGGCAAGTGGACCTAAAAAACGCTACACGAGGATCACAGTTCTAATATGGAAACCTCTTGACAGCACGCAGCCGACGAACGGATTCGAGTAGAACGTTTCTTGAAGGATTTATGCCTCGGCTTTTTGCGTAGTTACTCAGGTGAAGAGGAGGAAGGTGTAGAAATGCGTCATCTGACGCCGCCGGTACCCGTTCTTCTCACTCGGCATGAAGCCTCCCGCTTGGTTCGCTCACAACATATTGAGAGTTCATTCCGAAGTTGGGGCATCCGTTTCGCCGACTTGGCTCAGGTTGAACTTGGACTAGGCACTAGTACGAGCGGTTTAGACAACGAGAATGATAGCTATGTCCAAGTTTTCACGGTCTGTGTCCCCGAAGTGGTTGCAGATAAGGTATGGAAGCCAGGCCTCTGGATTCTCGTACTTTCATCAATTCATTCGCCTCTTTCCTTTTACAGCTGACAATGGGAAATGAACTGCGGGATCTGGTCAAAGGGTATCTTGCTCAGTTGGAGTCGGATTTGCCTGACATATCACGAAATCAAGGCAAACACCCCGAGACTAGAGCAAACGAAAGCGATTGCGATTGGTTGAGGGCTCTACGGTGGTGTCCTAGAGAACTCCTCGACTTGGTTAACTCCAAGGCATGCAGAGGTAAGAGCGTCCAGATTTCGATCTTTCAGAATTCATCTTTGGTGCTAGTCTCGGTGCTAATTCCGAGAATCTGAATTTTCAAAGGTGCTATCATGTTCAACGACTCGTTAAGTCATGAACAATGTATTCGATTAGTCCACCAGCTGTCTGAAACGGTGTTTCCATTCCAGTGCGCCCATGGAAGGTACACCTCTCGCATTGTTCTCTCCGCCGGGAATCTTTATTAATAAATCCCCTTGGGATCAGACCTTCGTTGGTACCACTCGCTAATCTAGGAAAACTCTCCGGGAATGGTGGGAGTCCACTTCGACGTACTGTCGGTTGGTCAACGCTGGACCAGCAGAGCTCGCTTGAATAAGCCATCTAATTGTTTATTCACTGTCACAGTGTTTGCGTTACACCTTTACCGATCATTTGTCAATTCTGGAATTTTGTATCCAATACGCGGTGTATCTAACTGTAAAAATTTTCACCCCCAAAGTCGTAGCGGATTCGATTCGTTATCGAGTGTGCAGGCAGTCACTTTCTCGGATTTCAGTTGGATTCACAGGTAGAATCCTGGTAATCCCTGCCAACTATTGAAGGTGTGTGCGTGCCTTCCTTCCAATAGCCCACCCGACGAATGAACACTTCTATCTAAAGTTTGTCATTCTTCGAGGTTAGGACCTCGATGGGGCTGAGGAGGTCTTAAGCGTCGAGCCACGCCAACATTGGACATACATTAGAGAACATTTATTCATAGAACATCGTTTCAAACCATAATGAACCTTTGGTATCTTCACAGAGCAACGAGTCACAACGGAGTATACACCTACTCTAATCAACTAGGGAGTAGGTTGCACTAACAGATGATGTTATTACTATCTAGCTTACCTTGCTCAGCAGCTTGTTGCCTGTCAGCCACTGTTGGGCAAGAGGTTATCTTCGAACCTGCCTATCGTCTGAGCGTGCCCTGAAGATACAATCTTGCCTATCGATAACTCGCGCCACAGCTGGCGGTGTTTAGAGAGTCTCGAGAGAAAGTTGACGTCGATCAACCTTCTCGAAATTCTTTTTGCGGATCACAATGAACGCTGAGAAATGATATATGATATGTCGTGCTGCTTATACATTTGCAGCTTGCGAACTCTAGGATCCCGATAACTTTAACAGGAGCACTTGTGATGAAGCCCCTGGAGCCCATGGGAGCGACCAAGTTATAAATGGCCGATGTTGAAATCATTCACACCGATAACATGCCGATTCAAATTAAACCTAGTGAAACGAGGTCAAATGGTTTGCTCTGGGACTGGAACGATGGGGCCTAGGCATTTCCCGTTCTGAACTTTTCAGCACGGAAAATCATCGACGAGTCACGACAGGGCTAGAGCGCAACGCGTTGAAGAGGCGTGGGAATGTAACTGTAATTTTCCAATGACGTCGGTCATACGTCACGCGACCGGAGGTATAAATGTTTGCCTAGCCAATCTTTTCTCCTCTTCAGAAATTAACCACTTGCGTGCCACATCCTTAACAAAGCTTAACTCAACTCTACATCCGAAATGGCTCGTGAACTTACGAAAGTCGTATATAAACCTGACTCCCAGAAATCTGAAGAGTATATCATCATCGTGAACCCAACAGAGGTTTGTGTCACATCTTCGTATAATAACTTAACATCGTGCTGATCAGCCCATTTCACAGTACAAGAAATGGATTCAAGGAGGTATGTATACACATTGCGTCGCGATCTATCTCTGATCGCTATCTTTTTCTGCTTGCAGACACGTAAATCGATCTTCTCTCGAGGTGTTGACATCGAATTGACAATGTTATCTATAGATCGATACCATTAGCAGAGGTGGTGGACTGTCAGTTTGGCTACTTAAATCCTATTGAACGAGAGTCTAACCATCGATCTTTAGCTTTCCAAGTTTTTTATAGCACGTCGGGCAATCAGGGACTCCTAGGTCAGGCATCGAAACAGCAGTTAGAGAATGATTTTGGTTCTAGCAAAGATGTGGATGTTGTAGAAATTATCCTGAAGAAAGGAAAGGATCAGCCAGGAGATGCAATCTCAACGCAGACCTTTATGACCAACGCTACACGGGGTAGTGGTGTCATCGACAGCAAGGGCAAGGGTTTGACGGGCATATGATGCAATCACACTATGTTGCATCATGAGGGTCGACGAGAAGAAGTAACACAATCAGCACCAACTTGTATATCCTTATCATTAAAATCCTGCTGTCGAAACAAAGAATCCATTTATTGATATCACCGACAGTAGAAGATCTTTTTTCCACCACTCCTCGCTTGCATCCTGTTCCTGTTCCAACATATTTGAACGGACACAACGTGCCCATGAGCTATAGACAATAATTTAAAGTAAATAATTCAAGACTTAAATTCGTACTATATCCTAGTGTTGACCAGCAGTATCAACCCACTGTTTGCTTCCCATTTGGACCAAACGAGAACAGGCTCTAGCGAAAGCGAACAATTCCTCTTCACCTGAGAAGATTGAACTTTTGCCTACAATGTCTTGCGAAATTCCCTATTGGGAGCGAGTTCAATGAAGACGAAGTTGCAAGTTTTGGTGGAAGAAAAAAACCAACCAGATCATCCATGATGCCACGCATGTGGTCAGAAATGGGCTTTCCCGAGTCCAAGTCTTCATCGGAGAAAACTTGAAACACTGGTACTTCTGAGGTAACAAAGAGCTTTGTCTGGGGTACGATGTATGAGGTTAAGCCAGCGGAAGAGAAAAGCAGAGCACACCTTGCTCTCATAGCAAGCATCTATGAATGTGATAAACCTTCGAGCCTACAAGGTAGGGTGAGTCCAGCCAAAAGAAAAACTCAGCGCTCAAATCTACCTTGTCCTTGCTGTCCATCCCCATTTTGGGTACGTCTAGAACAAATAATGTCCCAAAAGTCTTCGTTATTTCAAGGTAGTCGGCCGCACTTAAAGGCTTTCCGCACAGATCGTCGAATTTGAACTTGGCAACCTTGCTCGTGCTTTCCGGAATGGTCAGCTTGCGACCCCAGATTGTGAGTTGACGGTTCTTGACCGGGGAATCTTTGTCATCGTGATGCGTCATGGATTTAAATATCTTCTCTATCTCTAGTGCGTTGGACGGCGTTAGTGGGTCGTAGTAGACCTTTGAAAGTGCTCTAGGTACACGTCGATAGTCTAGAGGATGTATTAGATAACGATTAACAACAGTAAAACGGCGGTAGAGTTAATTCACCGGTTCCCGAGTCGAGGTCAGTGACATCTAATCGATTCTTCAAAAGTTCGATAGCAGGTATGAAGCTTGATCTCTGGATGCCATTCTTGTAAAGGTCGTCCGGATGTCGACTTTGGTCTAGTCAAAACGGATGTTGTTCATTATACACGGAAAACTCACTTCGAAGTTATAACAGCCACGACTCCAAAATTTAACAAACTCTCTAGCAAGCGTCTTAGGATCATTGCGTCTGCTATATCAGTCACCTGTACGGCTATCAGGAATTATGATCTATAATGAAGCAGGTAAGAGACCACACCTGGAATTCATCGAAGCAGAGAACATACGCTTCCCTCGCAAGGTCCCTTGCCACCGGAGGGATTGGATCTCCACCTTTGTATCCCATGGCTATCTTGGCTGCGTGTAACCTCTTGTGAACATCGATCATGAAGGCGTGGAAGTGCACTCGTCGTTTACGCTGAATATACGGAGGAAGAGACGAGTAGAACAGGTCCATGAGCATAGTTTTTCCTGTGCCGACGTCTCCATATAAGTAGAGGCCCTTTGGAGCATCATCTGGAGGTTGAGTAGGAATAGGTTCGCTTCGGGAGAAGATACGGGAAAGCTAGAAGGAATCATCAGGGATGTAGGGTACATAGGGAGAGGATGTGGCATACCAATGAGTTAGAAGGATCCGTTTCTGGTATAGATGGAGGAGTATAATCCATCAGCTCGTCATGTAAATCCTGTAGTTTCTGTATTATACGAGTCTGATGTTCGTCCCCTCTCAGTGTTCCGCTTGCTACTAGATTGTGATAGTGTACTAGTGGTTTCTTGTGTCCTTAAACTCTAAGTCAGAGTTAATTTCTCTTCGTAGTGGCAAGTGACGAACCATGTGGTTTAGTTGTAGATTTCGACGAGTGAAAATTATGATTAGCTGGTGAGCTGTTAAGTAGATTCTGCTCTATGGATGGTGTTGATGAGGAGGTAGAAGTCGATAAGGATGAATTATAAGCTTTTCCAGCAGTATGGACCTTTAGATGAATCCCTAGACCTGTAGGACGAACAGCTGCAACCGTTCTAGTGCGAAACACAGCAGAAATGACTGATGATGTGGACTTTGTACTCATTGAGAAGTACCGCAGTGAGAGTATGTTGAAAAAGCATGCAAGGGGTAAATCTGAAGAAATAGAAGTGAAGACGCTGACAATGGCAGTGAAGAAGCCGGGGTTTACCACGTGAAACTCTCAAAACGTTTTACTAATACTCTTATTATAAGTACCACCCATGGTACAGAGTCTTCATCTACAAATTCAGAAACCAGGTTTTGTATTGGACCTCAATTACGCTCGATTGATTCAATTTTATAAACTTCACCAACGACAACGATGATGCCTAAACACACTGCGTCCAGCAATTTCTCTGGTTTTACCACAAGGCACACAACAGAATCATTTGTGGACAGAATCCAGATGTACCAAACCATGACTATTATAAATTCATTGCGAGCCATGTCTGGCTTGCACAATTTAGCTCGACAAACCTAGCAATTGACTTGTAGAAAGTTGACAGTCAACGTAGTCAGGATCTGTCAGGATCCTCTCTGTCCGGGTAGGAGTCTGTCTAACGCGAACTTTTGCATGAGGTGTTAGCACATCAAGAGTGTTGTTGTGATCTCGAGCTCCATAGAGCATCCTGCCGTGCTCATGCGAGCCGTTCTTATTTCTCATCTACAAGCTTTCACCAGAGAAACTTCAGAAATGTCTGCTGCAGCAATATCGGTATCAACCAAGGAGATCACCAACTCTCAATCTCAGTCATGTCTGCCATAGATGGTATACACTGGTCACTTCTATTTCAGTAGAACCTTCACTAGATGCAATACTCCACTTCTTTCTTCAGCTAGTATTTCCTTGAACGGTCTTCGCTACATCTCATTCACATCATAGTCGGTGTCTTCTCTCGTGTTCCAAGTGTTCCTTGTTAACAAGCATTCGAAGCTTATGACTAGCAGGAGAGATCTCCTCATATTAGATTCACTTGTCCTTCACTGCACAACCAATGGTACACGGAATCCGAATACATCTTGTACTCAACACTTGACCTCTGAACTATCCACAAAACGTAGATGCATTTTGATGCACTCAGTCCAAACACATTCTAGGCCTAGCAGGGCCAAACTTAGAGGTCAGACGAATATTTACAAGAATAGTAGTAAAGAGTCGGAAATTGTATCGAATCGAGATGTATACATGTCGCAAGCGCAAGAAAGGGCGGTCCAAGAAAAATCCGTGTATTGTTGATGTGTGTAAGCTAGCATTGTGTCAGTCCATAAGCAAATTCTCCATCGTCGACTCGGGGTCAGAACCAAGCTTCAAAGCCAAGAACTAGCAGAGTTCGAGCGTAAGCTCTCCCGTGGCGGATAACTAGAGTCTGAACAAAAGCGACCTTCGTTAACCGTTCATCTGAACAAACAACACTACCCTTCCTTACCAAAGATATACCATATACTTCATGATCACAGGGCGCCGAGGGGAAGCCTCACAATTGGTCTGTGTTCTGCCGCCAAAAGTTCGCTTACACCGATATAGAAACAGAGCAAGGCGCCGATTATACCGAATACTCCTCCGGCTTTTTGGACTCTGGAAGAGAGACTGGCTCAGCATATCAGCGATGACGGTTAAAATCCATGGGCCGCAAAAAAAAACCATGACGACAACTCACATGGGCATTCCGGCGAGACTGTATTGCGAGATGCTGAGGATGACAAGAGTTATGAAGATGGTAGAAAGCATGACTGTGAGAGCAAGGTTGCGGCGGACGACGACGAACCTGAGTAATGCGGTTGATCAGTAGAGAAAGGAACAATGACAAGATACATAACTTACAAGAAAAACGCAGTGACGATAGTCCAAGTAATCAGGTACAGTCCAACTGCGTGACTCAATTCCAAAGGATCCTTGTATGCAGCAAGGATTCCAGAAGCGGGGATGAAGATCGTTGCGTACGACATCCAGAAGCTACCGTAAAGCGAGAATACTATGTAGTAATCGTCAATTGACAGATCACCCGGTCTTCTTGAAAGGAAAAATACGCACGAGTAGCGTTGAAGACGTTTCCTCGGGGATACTCCCACATTCCTGCCATGAATTGGGAAAGACCTCCAGTGAAGACAGCCTATAGATATCATTACTTAGTTCGACACATCCTACTTGAAATCTCAAGTTGATACGCACCATGCTTACTACCACTTCAGGATGCTCTACGCTTCCAGCCTGAACGTTAAACAACGAAAGCAGGAGTGCCGTCGCTGCGAAGGAGATAGCGCCACTAGAAAAACAAAGTAGAAATATCTAGAAAATCTGTCAAATTAGGGAACTTACGCAGGACCAGGATTCGCAATATTCCCATTGCCCGTGGCGG
The DNA here is from genome assembly GCA_027886635.1 of Lentinula boryana. NCBI lineage: Eukaryota > Fungi > Basidiomycota > Agaricomycetes > Agaricales > Omphalotaceae > Lentinula > Lentinula boryana. Next base: position 54,226 of record MU790650.1, read on the forward strand.
TTCTGCCAAAGGTATGACCTCGAGCTATGATTGGAATTGTTGAGCTCCCTCCGGTACTAGCAGACGGACCGTGTCCGCTGCATTCCTTGACGTTGATCCAGCCTCTCTCGACGTCGGTATAGGTCGAAGGCGAGATCGACTCGCGGTCAGTTGTCATGTTGATCTGGCTTGTGGACATGACTGAGAGTTGAAACACTCAGTATACAAGGGATAGTTGCTTGAAGATGAGAATGTGCGGTACACTTGGTATTTCGATAGCGAGGACTACAAGTTGACTTTTATACCTTGAAGAGAATACTGTATCTCTAGAAGCAGACCTCGGAGCACAAAATTTGTGCTACCTCACAGTGACAGTATCACCTAGGTGCTTTGGGATCTTATGAAGTTTATCCAAGAGCTATAGGCCAGAGTTATAGTCTAGAGCATAGTCTACTAGTTTAAGCGAGTTTCAGAGCAAGATCTTCGATAGATATCAGTCTCTGTACAGCTCTGTGGGACTTTGGGATCTTCTTTGCGGACTTTTGAGGGGATCTGCTCGGAGTTGAGCCATTATTTGAAGCCTCCGTTGAGGAGGTAGCGGCCACAAAGCGGCTCAGTTGTCTTAAGAATAGCTTTCTGAAATGTTCGCGCAGGATTATAAGGCGCACTAAGGTCTGATCCTGGCAGAGAAGGTCATAAGCCGTGAGTTTACGTTTAAAGCACAGAGAAAGATTGAAGCTTGTCCCATAGCCGCGGTCGTTGAGGGTGAGTGCTGGTGTCCAGGAACTCATAGTCGAAGTCTTCAGCGCGTGCGATTGACGTGCAGATGACTCAGCTTGCTTACTTATATCTAATTCTTCTTCTAATGCTACGACGTGGTGCTTACCATTCCCGATAGAATTTTGACGGAAAATGTCGGAAGGTTCGAACGGAATCGCCTCAAATTTTAGTCATATCCAATGCTGCTATCCTCACAACTGCTATAAAATGGCTCTCCACGATTACCTTTCCCAATTATTTGGCTTGTCGTACAATGGTAACTACGCCTACAAACACGTCCAATTTCTTCGAAGAGATTATACACATAGATCAGGATCATCTGTATGATGGCGATGACAACGACAGTGACGATGTCGACGATAATGTCCTTAGCTCCAGCTCTCCTTCTTCGTCCTCTGTTGTTGATAAATCCACCATCTCATCTATAGTCGCCTCCTACGGCTCTTCCTCCGCCACCGCTTGGCTTGAATTCGATAGATATCATATCTGGCAGGCTGAACCTGGCCAAATCGAAGAAAGCTCGTTTCCTCCTGTTCAAGGTTACATGGAGCGAAAACGTTATGTTTTTGCTTGGGGAGATCCTTTGGTTTCTTCTCCCGACGCGCTCAAACCTACATCAGAAGCATTCATTGCTTGGGTGAGATCCCGGAACCTCCGCCCCATATGGTGCTGCATTGGTCACGATTTTGAACAAGTTCTTGTATCTTCCATGGGCTGGAGCGGTGTCATGTGTATTCATGAAGAAGTATTACATCCAGACCACGTACTTGAATTGACCAGTGATAAAGTCAAAGGCCGTACAGGCGCTGGTCTCGTCAAAGATCTGAAAAAGAATCTAAAGAGAGCAGAAAAAGCGGGTGTGGCCGTAGAAGAAGTAACAGGGAGATGGTCGGAGGAGGATAGGAAACAAGTTGAAGAAGGAATGTCGAATTGGAGGAGAAGTAAGGGCTTGAAAGGCGTTCAGCTTGCTTCGGTGAGTTATTTTTCTTTTTTACTTCGTTCATTTTTTAATACGCTTACTTCGATGCTCTCATAGACAACAGGTCAACCTTGGATCGACGAAGAGCACCGACGGTACTGGGTAGCTCGATCATCAGGACACATCGTTGGTGTACTAATTCTCACTCCCATCCACGGTCCACACTTCTACCTCATCAAAAACGCCGTCTCATTTCCCAACTCCCCTCGGGGAACTTCCGAGCACCTCATCCACACTACCCTTCAGCACATCCAAGCTGATGAAAAGCGTCTCGGATTCTCCATTACCGTCACTTTTGGTATAACCGCCTCTGATCATATTGCGATAGTGGACGATAACGGAGTTAGGTCTGGCTGGCGACTAGCTTCATTATCAAAACTCTATGAGCAGGTTGCCAAAGGCGCGGGTCTTTTGAAGCGGGGAGAGTTTAGGGGTAAGTTTGATAGTGAACGAGAAGAGATGTATGTTTGCTATCCGGAAGATGGGCTAAGCTTGTCTGGCATTAAGAATTTGTTGGCGGTTTTAAAGAAATAGAGTTATACATTTAACTTATAAGCATCTGCTACGACTACTGTGATAATCCTTAATCTACTTTACTACAATCCATATAAATAAATCGTTAAAGGGAAAATCTGCATCTTATCCATCGTTCAGGAAAGTTAGAGAAATATAATGGAAGTGAGTAGGTGTAGTTTTGGGTGATCAGTGTCTAATCTAGCAGTGAGGACACGATCTGGTAAACCATTAAGGTCTGTTCCAAACTGGTTAGAATTAGTATGATGACAGTTGGCATTGGATTCGATAGCGATTGCAAGGCGTATCGTCAATGAGAGGAATACTCGCGGCTACTTATCATGGCCTTTCAGCCTATATCTACTTGAGGGTCGGAGCGGATAAATTTTAACCTGCTACAGAAGCAACGAGGGTGCAGTCAGTATTGACTGACTGTAAAAAGAATTGCTCGGCGGAAGCGTGTTTATTTTGTGTAGTCGAAATAATAATCATCGCGACCATTGGAAATGTGATGCGCACATTCTAGCAAGGTCTTCGACTTCCATGTCCATGTTTAGCTGATGTTGAGACCGGCTGTGAAAGCTCCTTTATTGGAATGAACCCTTCAATCTCTGATAATCAACGGCACTACCAAGTCTTCACCTACCAGAGTAATTAAAGCTTCAGGGAAAGAGAAGATATATCAGAGGACCGTGAAAGGGTTCTGTGTTACAGGTAGCAGTGATGGCGTGAGAACCCATCATCAGCTTCCGAACGTTCCTCTCATTACAATGGACGACGAAACATTTTTCCTTCTCCTCCTTTCAGATAGCAATCTTCCCACTGGATCCTTTGTTGCATCCTCTGGCTTTGAATCATACATTAAACACGGCTTTGGCGGAGACCAGAACAACAGAACAACCATGTTCATGCGAGATAGTATCAGTGCTTATGCGCGTTCTGCGCTCGCGTTTGTGTTGGATACCCATCGTATTGTTCAGGACGTGTGCCGCGACCTCGAGCAAGGCAGCGAGCAGAAGCTTGACCTCGATAAATACCTACAGAAAATCAAAGAAGTTGACGAATTATACGATGCGATGACCTTAAACGATGTCACAAAACGCGCGTCCAGGTCGCAGGGCGTGGCTTTGCTCACTTTGTATTCCAAAGGACTTACTCCCCCGCTTGCACTTACTGGCATCAATAACCTCAAGGAGACCGAGATTGAAGTGAACTCATACATGGCATCGTTGGTAGCACAATACAAATCCCTTGTACGCGCGGAAAGTGCCCCGGGTCATTTACCGATCTGCTGGGGAATCCTGACCGGTGCTTTGGGCCTGACTTCAGGTGGACATAATTTGTTTTCTTAGCTGATTTATCTCATCATATATTCTTTTTAGAACGCTCGCAGTACCTCCACATATTCCTGCACGCCCGTTCTCTTCTCTCTGCCTCCGTACGGCTAAACGAAATCGGCCCTTATAATGCTCAACAGACACTCCTTCATATTTCGAGATCGGTCATCGAAGCAGAGGTCGTAAGGTGTAAAGATCTGCAGACCGGGATACCCTTGAACACAGGAGTAGCCGGTACAGAATCTGACCAGTCAGATGGTTTCGATGAGATATTTCGAGGTCCAGCGAATACCTGGCCTCTAGGCGAAATCCTCGCAGCTAGACATGATCTGCAGCATTCCCGCATCTTCAATTCATAGCTCAAAATATGGAATTTAGTCTCATAAGTAAAAATCAGTATGAGGTTATTTGCAAGAATAGACGACCGCCTATTAAATCCATTGAAAGTGGGTAGAACCACCTCAACTCTCGATCATTCAACACTGGCATCTCCCTCCTCATAATACTGAGAACGTCCTCCTCTTCTGCGTCAACTAACTCGCGACTCCAGATAGTGTGATTATCATACGAGGACAATATCATGTCACACTCCACCATTGCAGGGGGCAGGATGTCAATGAATCCAAAATTGCATCATCCAGCTATGTGTTGGATAACAGTGAGAACGATATCACACATATATGTAGCTGTATCGAGTTTAGGATGTGGAAGATGCGCTTTATGATATTCAACGCAGTCAATGAAATAGAGACCGAACCCATAATGCACTTTCGGAACATTCTAATTCAACTGGCACTTGATATCAATAACCCAACTACTGATGACTTTCACCGTTTCTGTCAATCAATGGGCTGAGGAACATGCTATCCACGTCAGATATGAAAGCATCAAGTTGCCAAGGAACAGTCAAACTACGATGGAGCCAGAAATAAAACATGGTCAGATCATCATGCCGGGGACCGTACATATTGTCTGGGAATTTCTCTGAAAGCACTCGTTAGCTGCTTGCCAAGTCCGCTAACCACTTCGGAAATGGTATCGAGAGGTAATCGCCCAAGGAAAACATCGAATTGAACACGGATGGTGTGGTCAATGAGACTAGCAACGTCCCGATGAACTAACACCCCTTGGGCTTTGTCACCTTCATAGCGAGCTTTGATATTATTAGGATTCACATCGCCGTGGAGGATGTTAGCTTTAGTGGTTAACCAATAATGTGCTAGAGAAAAAAAGGGGTATCAGACTTGAAAATCAAGGATGGTAGCAAGGTGGTAAAACTCACCTAATACAGCATCGAGCACGAGTTGAGCGATTTCTTTGGCAGTTCTCATTTTGGTCAATGGCAGAAGCTCCTCCTGTATTGAGCATGACAGAGCACGTCCTTTGAGATAGCCACCAAGTACTTCATTCCGTCTAGTTTGAATCGCGGAGCTTGGAAGAGGTACGAAGGAAGAACAAAGGTCTTTGGAGCATTTAGTGGACCGATGTTTGGTATCGGACCATCGACTAATGAGTTCGTTTTCAATGCGGCGACGATTGCTGGTCAGAGAGGTGGTCTTGACCACTGCTGGCAGAACCCATTGATCTGCTGTAGATTCAAACTGAGCTGGGTCCAACACAATCGTAGCACGCGTCTTTGAGATAGGAACATCCTTGGCTGCATCCGTAGCGGATATATGACGTTCTTGGACTGACATCTGTCCGTTTGTTGATTATAGGCGAGATCAGGAACTTCAAACGTTCACTCACTCCGAGGAAGACCGAAGACGAATGACAGTAGCGAATTCTTCAAGAAGTACAGTCGTGATTTGAGAAAAACCAGCCGAGAGAGAGCTAAGTAGTGGTGGTAGTAGTAGTAATAAACGTAAGTTTCTCGTACAATAACTTTAACGCCTCAAGATCCGAAAGATGTTGATTATGTGGGGCCACCTACAACTCGATGACAGGCGCGTGTACTAACCGATATACTACCAGGGAACCACCTACAACTCCAACCCCCTCTCATCGCACCTTGCGCAATCGTTCTACGGCGGCTGGCCCATCCTCATCTCGAGGTAGACAAGGTAGACGCAATTGAAGGAAGTTAGGCAATCCAGATGACTAGTTTATCATCAACTTGAGAAGGTTCTTTTGTAGAATTTGAACTTTCCAGTCTCAGTATCTTATTTATGACTGTGCATAGTGTATGAATTTGGATAGAGATTGAATAAAGAGGTTGCGTTTTTGTTCTGAGAAGACATTGTGGCGAGGCAAGATGCTCAGACTACGATGGACAACGACGAACCTATGCAGTACATTGATTAATAGTGAGTATAGGAGAAAGATCACTCATAGGATACCAATTTGAGATGCACAGCTAGTAGTGACAACAGTCCGGGTTCAGTCCAGTTGCGTTACTCTAACTGGCGCTGGGCAGTTGGTTGATTTCGATGAGGTCTTTGAAGGCTAGTGACTATTAGTGGTCGTTCTCGCAGCTAGGGATGATCTGCAGCATCCCTGCTTTTGCAATTCATAGCTCAAAATATGGAATTTGGTCTCATAAGTAAGAATCAGTATGAGGTTATTTGCAAGAATAGACGACCACCTATTGAATTCATTCAAGGAGTGGGTAGAACCACCTCAACTCTCGATCCTTCAACACCGGCATCTCCTTCCTCATGATACTGAGAACATCCTCCTCTTCTGCCTCAACTAACTCACGACCCCAAATAGTGTGATTATCATACAAGATCAATACCATGTCATACTCCTCTGTTGCAGGGGGCAGGATGTCAATGAATCCAAAATTGCAGCATCCAGCTATGTGTTGGACGAAGGTGAGACAGATGTCCCACAAATATACACCACTGCGAACTTTAGGAGGTGGAAGTTTGGATTCGAGGTGATGCGCTTTAAGATATTCGATGCAGTCAATGTGATAGAGACCAAACCCGTAATACACTTTCGGAGCTTTCGGTTCCAAGGTCCTGGGTTCAACTTGGAATTTAGCAGGGAGGTCCTTCGTGCCAATGGGTAGATCATTCAACTTTATCTGCGCACGAGATTCATCAGCATCAAATCACTCATGTAATTGGAAGATATCCAGACCACAGGTGTATAATTTTGGGAGAGGACCGACAGCTGGGATGCATGCATTCTAGCAAGCTTGTAAGGGTCTTCGTCTCCGTCTTCGCTGCCATTCTCGGTTTCAACTTTGACTTCGTTTTCATCTTTGCTTGAGCCAAGTTCGTTTTTGGGTTTTGCTTGGTCAACGCGTTTGGCTTCGTTTTCAACGGATGACATGGTGTAGGTTGAGAATGTGTCTGACTCAGACACATTTTCAACCTACACCATACTTGAACTTTTATGTGTACTAATACAATTGCTATTACCTCCACAAGCCTTCCAAGGCGATCAATTGGTGATCAATACCGATAGAAAACTCATGGTTGTGGCGAGGATTCAATCATCGTCCTCTGTAAGCGCCCTAGCGCTTACACACGGCTTCCCGGCACTTGCTACTATATATAGTCGGACATCAGACTTACCTTTCTTCCTTCTTCCTCTTTCTCTCGCTCTCTCTCTCTCTCTCTCGATTACTCTGTATCGTACGACTACCCGCTACGTCCCAGAATATAGCCTGTCCCTATCATTCTGCCTGATCGTGAGTGTCGTCGTCCATACGACGTATTACACTTTTTTTTTGATAATTACCCTGGCTATACTTGTTGAATCGTTCGGGGTCAAACATCTCGTTTTCCTTGACCACTTCTTTTGGCATACTACATAATTTCTCCTTTACTGCGCCATACATTAAATTTTGGACGCATATATCGAGATATTTCCGCGTCTCGACGCCTTGTTCCTCGCCCAACGTTATTTGCCTCGCCCTTGTCTCTAGAACGTTGGACGTTCTCCTTGTCTCGCCTTTACAGGGCACTCGTTCTCTATCTCCTGTCTGTTGAACCTCGCGTTCTTCCTCGTTGTTCCTGATTTGTCTTGACCTTGTCTCCTCGACATTCTTGTCCAGATTGCTGAATATACCTCGCGTTTGCAGTTTTATGACCGAAAAGCCGTCATCAAAATCAAAACCGTCGTCAACCTTGAGATCGTCCTTGAAATCCTCGCCTTCGTCATACGCTGATCGTTCGGAGCGAGCTAAACGCCGAAGCGTTGCTCCGTCACCTGTCATTCCTGTCAATAACCCTACCTCGGCCCATATTAACGAGCTCGAGGCAGTGTTAGAATCAAAGCTAGAATCTTCTCTTTTGTTTGTACCAGCCGATCCTCTCGCTGAAGTGTCGCTCTTGCCTCATAATTCTCCTGCAT
>MU790651.1:0-62039 GCA_027886635.1 Lentinula boryana
AGGCAAAATGAGCGCGATAAAATTGAATAGCCTCAGATAAGCGCTCTATTAGTCAGCGCACGGAAAGTCTTGCAGCCGTTGCCCATACCCACAACAGACAACACACACTCGTGTTGGATTATTATGAGGGCTGTTGGTTCACTCTTCTTGCTCTGTCTTTCTTCGGCGGTCTCTGCACATGCAGGTCATGAGGGAGAAGGACCGAAACCAGGGGAAACTATTCAGCAATATGCTAAGAGACATGTATGTGAAGTTAAATGTCGACCTTGCTGTAGCCTGCTCATTTATCATTCACTAGATGTCGAAAGAACACCACATGTAAACTATTTTGAGCTTCTTGCACTGTGCCTTGCTTAACAGCTCACTTTACAGCGACGAATTCGATCTACCAAGTTTCCACCAGCTACATGATCTCAACAGGTCTGTTTTCACAATCTGCAGGTATGAAAACGCGATCTTATACGCACGGAATACAGAGATTCGGTCTGGGATAAAGAAGAGATTGAAGCAATATATGGCGTTCATCACATATACTCTCAGCAGAAATCAAAGGTGCGTGTATCTTTAAACGTTCTAGAAATAGACTTTAACAGTTCGTTTGCCACCAGGATGATGTTGAACATCAGACAAAGGCTGACTATATCTCCGGGGAGGTTCTGCGACTTCTTGACGCTAACAAAGATGGTAAGGTATCCGTCGAAGAATTTATGAAGGTCGGAATAGATGGTCTACCAAATTTTGATCATATGGGCGCTGAGGGGCATCATTACGATGTGGAGAGCGGTGAGTAGTTCATTTGTCATGGAGGGCTCGTTATCTTATCTACCCAATCTAGAATTCTTCCTTCACCACGAAGGTTCGTCGCCGTGAGAGTCCTCGCAAATATCGTCCTAACTTTTCTCTTAGAGGAATTTCATTCGACACCCGAAACACAAACAGATGAGTCCTACAATCATCCTGAGGACATTGAACATTTTGCTATGCACGAGGCAATTGAGCGTAAAGAAGCTGAAAAGGAAGCCGCTTTCCAGGGTATCTCTGTCGAAGAGGCTTTAGCAGCCCACGAACAAGCAGAGAAGCTATACGAGGAGAAGATGGCTGCCGCCCAGTCAGAGGAAATACAACAGCAGGAGCAACAGCAACAACCTCTAGCTCCCGATCATCCACATGCTGAACAGGTTCAACCGGAATCACCACCAGTGGAAGCACCCAACCCAAAAGTAACTCGTGTGGTCCCTCCCGAAAAGCAGGATCCCGCAGTGAAGTTCCGAGACGCTAAAGCACAGGCGGACGCTAAAGGAGCTTGGGGCGCCGGAGATGATGGATACCTACCTCCAGTTGACGCAGGTGACAAGATGAGGTTTGATTCTTCGTTACGCCTTGGAGATTGTAATGCTAACACTCGTTTATGGCAAAATAGAAGAAATCTTCCTTACAAGGTGAGCTATCTTCTATTTATCCTTTACAGCTTAATGTAAGAAATGCTAAAGAGCAAAATGCAGTATAAATTCCGCCGGAGCTGGGGAGATTTCTGATTCTCTGGAGTCGGTGGATACGGTCACAGAAATGGTGGATATACATGGTGGATGACTCATACCGCTTTTACTGACTCAAATGCGAGTTTCGTGATGATAGTACATGCTCTTTTTGGTTCGATTATCTTTAATTCTTTTCATTCCGACGTTCCCTCCCAATTGTATCCTCTCTTTCTTTCAAGCTTTCGTCCTTGAAATCCATTACTCGTTATTGTCGGTGGTGAATTGAGCAACGCAAGCACCGTGGTCGCGTAACTCGGGATTGAGAGGTTGTTCCAAACGGAGCCTATGGTCATATCATTCGCTTCCGAAACATTGCACAAGGAAGAATCAATCATCATTGCGAGTCATTGTGGCTGACTATTGCGCTCGTCCTAGGTTGGGGTTTCGTCATAACGAATTCCCTTTGTATCCTCCTTGCTAGTCGGCTTGATTAACAGAAGAAGATACCCCCCAAGTTCAACTTCCCGAGCTTCCCGCAAAAAGTAGTCTGGTAGTTGGGCTGAATTTCTTGTCACTCACAAATCTTGTCACCCCCTGACGGGTATGAAGTACCTTAAACTCAAACCTCCCTGTAGCCAACACCCACACACACGCACGCTTAATTGCTGCTCTTTTTATGGGCTCTTCGATCAAAGGATACCTACGGCTCATGCCAATAAATACGCTCACCTCACCTGCTACCTCGTGATACCCAGCTATTTTGGTAAGCTAAATCACCAAGTGGGCACAGTTTCAAGCTGTTTATTAGATGAATGTAATTTGTGAAGGACAAAGCTTATCTCCTGTGAACCTGGCCTTCTCCTCATGACTGACAGAAACACCGCATTCGTAGTCTTTGGACGAAATGAATTCGAACGTTCAAGGTGAGTACCATTTTGTATCAATCTTCCTTCTTGATCCTCCACGTTGGATGCACAAGTCTGGTTTTGTAAGAAAAACTTGAGCGGTCCATGATCAAGGATTATACATTTCTCCTAGTGCAATGGTTCTGGATTCTGGAACCGGCACAGGCGAGTTTTTTCGCATCTCTTTCAAGTTCACATTCAGAACTGATCTTATTCTCGATATTCGGGCCACCGAACTGCCAAAATTGATCCCTTCCTCTGTGACCATAGAGGCGATTGATATCTCTACGAAACTCTTCCGGGTTCCCCAACCAAGATATTTCAGCTAATGTCCATTTTATTCAGGACTTCATCCTCTCTCTTTCTGCAGAATGAAGAGACCTCTGATTTTGATCTTGCTTACAAGAGGTATCTCAGTAGTACGTTGACAAAAGAGCAGTTGGTGTTGGTGCGTAGTGATTTCCGAATTACATCGTGCTCTGAAAAACAAGAGGACGTATTCAGCTCTGCGAAATGAAACAATTGGCTGCTCTCTAGATCTTGAAACAAGCGAATTCAGGATATTACCCTCGCTCTTTACGAGAGAAATATGGTTTGATGCCGACCGCATTGGTGGGAATTCCTCCACTGCATATTCAGGCAGAAACTACTACTAGGCCACTGGCTATCGGAGCTTCATTTAGAAAGGACGTATTGAAAGGCTGTCGAGTTTTCAAAGATGCCCTTGTCGCTATCAAATATACAAAGTTGGGACTTGTGGAATCGGAAGAAATTTTTGATCTATGAAAGCATAAATGTTGAAGCTTGGGCGCTTGAAATCCGTCAACGCGTACCATGTGATATTTGAGTGACCAAGGCATGCGTCGTTCTGAAAAAGGAAAGCATTGAGTGTTCGCTTCACCCATCTAGACATCGTTCAAACTTCCATCTAGGGCACAAGGTCTCCTCTACTATGTCTTTATCTGACACAAGGCCGCTATTAACTTCAATCTGGATATAATTGCGTCGCAAGCTCAGTTGAGGATGCACACCTTGCACCTCCACATTTTTCTTCTAATATGCCTAGCAGCATACAACTCACTCGGTACATACCTTTCTTGAAAAGACTATTTCCACAAAAAGACCCTGTTTTTATTCAAAAACTCTCTGTGGATATATGGCTGGATGATATCTTCATTTATTTGACTATAGAAGACGTGATCTGTTTGCGACGGGTGAGTGTGCTCCCTTGTAGGATATTACCATTCGGCAGCTTACTGGACTCTACGTTTCAGGTCAATAAGACACTATTCCTCATGACTCATGAACCAATTATTTGGAAACGCTTTCTCGTTCGCTTGCCCGTCCCAATACCACCTTTGCGTCCCACTCTTCGTTGGTCTTTAGATTTGACTGGTTTTCAAATCGAACAACTAGTGGCCAAAGCAATAACTGCAGACGACAACTGGCGTAGAATTAGTCCTAAATTCTCCTCCAGTACCCTCGAATTTGCGTTCTACGAAATACTCGAGCTGAAGCTGCTGCCTGGAGGCCAATACATGGTCGCCTCAGTAAAAGATACTGCGAGTCGCAGATTTTATATCTGCATCTTCTGTCTTGACCATCCCGATCCGGACTTTCCCCCTTTGGCTCGACACTCCGTTCCTACCAGAGCCTTTAATATAGAGGCCCGATTCTTAACTTGGGCAGATAGACCAGGCATAATGGTCTTTTATTCTATGAGGCTTCCTGAAGACGGAAAGTTACGCGGGTGAGTGGCTCACGGTCTGATTCATATACTTTGCGGTAACTTCGATATCTTAGCTACAATCTTTCTGAGCTGAGTAACAATCCGAACGTTGACCCCCCTTACCCTATAAGACATGAATGCGTGTCTATGTTCGTGGATATGACAGCGTTGGAGGTGCTATCAGATCCATCCATCACCAGAAAGTCACAGAAGTTCCGCGACAGAGCCGCAAAGCTTTCTCAACCTTTTCGTATGGCGATACATTTCGTGTCCAACTCCCCTGTAGAGTTTCCCTCTCTCTTTGAATTTGACGGTCGGCCTTTCGCAGCTGTGGTCTCCGGACCGGAGGAAATAATTCTCATGAATTTGACCACACATCAGCTTAGTAGCATTAAATGTCAGAGGATACCTTTTTTCGACTATGCGGTTCGTACATTTAGATTTTGCTTGATGACAAGAAAAACTCATTCCGTGGCACCAACAGGACCACAAAATCTGTGCAATTCGAGTCCTGCCAAAACAAAATCAAGTATTGGTGATCCGCAGCCTCAGACTTCGAAAATTGGAGGGGGTCCGATACCGGCCCCAAGATCGACATACTATGGAACTTCACACTTTACCTGACGCTGGAGAGCTCGGGGTTTTATCTTTGCCTGATGAATACATCATGTTGGATGACGGCAATGTCGCGTCGGTCCATATATCTGATTCATACGAACCTCTGAGAGGGGCCGATCATCCTTTCCCGCACGACCCGAATGCCCGTCCTCTTCCTCTCTCTGTCTATGTATGCTGGGAAGATCTCGGGGGTATGCAGCAAATCAACGTTCATCCGTTGTTGTCTTACGATGAACGCTGGTACTACGACCTGGAATGGAACCATACTCAAGCAACCGTGAAGGATCCCGAACACCACGTCCGAGTAATACCTGGTGTCCGACGTGCATTGCTGTATACAGTGCCCCGGAACGATCGCAGTGATAAACCCAAGATCAAGACTCTAGGACGGTATTGTAATCCCTACTCACATAATGTAGAGTACCCTCATGGCTTTCCTCCTGAGGGAGACTTCTCAGTGGTACGCTATCGTTACGTTAGACCTACGCATGATTACGCCCCGATAAAATGTTGCTCGCCCGCGTTCGATAATATTGCAGAAACAGGTTGTACTGCGATAACATGGGACGAGAGTACAGGGAGAGTTTGCATGGCGACACAGAAAAACATGAAATTTCTCATATTGGATGTGAGGAAGATGGTGACTCCGGACGGCCGTTTTGCTCAGTGGAGGAGGCTTCAGGCTATGACGAATAATGCATGACGGTGTATAAGTTTCTCATTCGAGTTGGACTCTTTGTAAACAATAATACAGTATGTGTATCAAGTAGTATGTATTCAAGTGTCGCTAGGTCAATTCTCATTTCATTAAGTTGAATTATTAAGGATACAAAAAATCCGTATTAGTGAGAACGTACTACACTGTTGTAAACTATAATGCAAGATGAGATGGGAGATGGGATGCTGTCGTAAAATTGTATGCTGTAGAAGTTTATTTATACAAAATGTGGATCGTGTTGGTTTTCGTGAAAATTGAAACGCAAAGGTCGTAAATGACATTACCAGTGTCCAAGCTGTACTTTCGCTCGGTCAAAACCAATCTCTGACCAACGCTCAACTCCTTCAATAACCTGATTGTCGAGACCCAGGAAACCCACATTATGGTAAACTTTGCCCGCTGCATTGTTGTCATGAGCGACGTAGAGGGCTACACTGTGTTTTCCAGAGTAGAGAAGGTGTTTGCAGACTTGACGGACAAGTCGTTGGGCACATCCCAAACCACGATGGCGCGGGGAGGTTATGACTTTGGTGATTGTAGCAGTGGTTTGGGTATTGCGAGTGTACGCAACGAGACAAGCAATTTCCGGTCGAGCAGATCCCTCGGTCTGGGTTTCGTGCACCCAAACCTGCTCTTTACGAATGAGTATCTCGGCTTCCTTTAGAGCTCCCGATTTGTCCAATATGAACGGCTCAGATTCTGCGGAAAATCTATAACATAATGCAGCTACTGCCTCGAGATCCGACATACTGGCGGTGCGAAGATTGTAGCGTACACTACCGTGCATGCGTTTTGCCTGACGATTTCTCAACGAACTCCTTGTGCAAAAGGAAAGCATAGCGGCATAATAGGGGGGTTCGTAGTGTGCCACGCCGGTGAACTTTGTCCAAATTTCTGCAAAGAGTTGAGCGATAGGCTCCGGAGCAAAAATGCTGTAAACGCGCTGAAGGGGTATGCCCGCCCGTTTAATAGCTAGTATGAGATTATAGACGCGGGGGGCAAGAAATTGATTGGTTAAATAGGAGAAAGGGACTGTAGCAACGATGAAGATGGGGTATTTGCCCATCTCACTCTCCGTGCACGACAGAAAGAGATCCAGAGACCTATTTCCGTTCAGGTCAACGGACGAACAGCTAATCCAAAGGTTGTCATTGTCGACAATCTCTCCGCTGCGCTCTATTGATATTGCTTTTTCCAACAAAGGTAGCACCACATTCGTTCGAATCGAAATCTGTTCAAGTTTGCTGAAGACGTACGAAGGTATGCGACTAGCGATGTTGTATACGTTGGTTTCTAGAGTGCAATCTTCGAATGCCGGGGTGAGCTTAGTTGAAGGCATGGTGAAAATAGTGCTGTATAGGAACCCATTGAACGCCTTATATACGCTCCATGTAAAAAGATGTGGAATAAGAGTAGCTGTGGTCAAAAACACCTTTCTCAATAAAAATATCAGCTTTCGGCTTGAAATGTGCCAAATAGGAGCACGAAACCCGAGAAATGTACGAGATCAATGTACTTTTTCGTAGTACGAGGATAATCTGCATTTTGACAAGGTTCATATTTGGAGTAAGAAGTTCGGAGTCATACAACATTTCCTACTACGATTTGAGGGACCGGTGAAAGCTGTATTTCAGTTGTCAAACGGCGTCAATATGAGTCAGGGTCAAGGTAAGAGAAGCTCAGTTGTTCCAAACAAGAAAGAAGTAGCGAATACCACCTTAGTGAAAGGACTGTGAATCAAAAAACTAGTGGTCAAATTGCGGATCCAGCGAACGCCAAACTAGTTTGAAGCGCCTGCGTGTTTCGGAGGTTAAACAAGGTGTATATTATACAGGTAACAGGTTATAGTACTTGCTATAGGTATGTAGTAGAAGACAAAGCAATACAATGTCAGCAAGGCTGTTTCGTCAATGATGCAGTTGAAAGATGCAAAAACACAGGACAAAGTGAAATAAAGTATGAACGCAAGCCGCGAAAACTCAAAAGATGAGATGATATATAAGGTTGTCTATGCGACGTCGATCCACGGAGCGGATCAATAATGATGATACGATGAAGGTGGACCCTTCCCACTCTCTCGCTCTTCACGCTCACGTTCCTTCTTCTCCTTGTCTTTCTTTCCAAACCCAAACATCTGCCCTGAGATGCTCAATTTACGACTAGCGCGCTTAAAGGCGGCACCACTTCCCGCCCCTGTGCTAGAAGAGCTGTTGTTGGAGCCAACGAAGGAGTGCAAGCCAGGCGCCGGCGTAAGCGGACTTTCCGAAGCCAGTAATGACACTGGATTGTCGGAAACAACCTTCATCTTGCCGTTCTCCAAGGTTGGCAGAATGTAGCCGTCAAGCACTGTCGTTAGCGCTGGTATTGGGGGTACAGGCGGTGGTGAGGTTCCAGAGACAGGATTTCCGGGTGCAGTCGAAGGCCTTGGAGGGTTATCGCCGTGAAGTTTACGCGTCTTGTCTCGAATGCGAGGTAGACTAGTTAGAGACTTTTTACGGTCCGGAGATTTAGAAGTAATTTCAGGTATGAAAGATGATTTGCGAGTAGGAGGGTTATGATCAAGGGTATACGAGGAGGTAGCGGGTACAGAGTTAGGAAACTGGGCTGCGGCTGCGGCTGAGCCTGATCCGGTCGAAGAAGAAGCAGAACCAGGAGATGGTTCGTGACCATCAGATGTCCAATTTGGAGGTTTCACGGTAAGACCTTCGGCTGAGGATTTGGGTCTCGAAGATCGATTAGTTGGGAGGGTGTAAGCACTAACGGGACTTGGCTCTGATGGTCGTCGGGTCCTTGCATCTCGAGCGGAAGGATGGTTCAACCAGCTGGAGGATGCATTAGAAGACGACGTTGAGGAAGTCTGCATAGTTGCTGTGTCGTCTGTTTTATGCAGTAGGCTTTCAGATTCTCTCTTGTCCACAAGTCTTATACTTTTTCGCTTTCCGAACCAACCTGACTTTTTCTCCACCAATTGATTCCTCTCGAAGGAAGTATGCGATGAATATGATGCCGGCGGAGGCACTGGAGAAGGGGTGCGGTTTCGTGGTTTGCTAGCTGGGGAGTCCCCATGAGCGACGGGAGAAGTAGCAACAGAATCTACAACCGTCCGAATAGTATCTGGGCTTGGCGATGATTTGGCAGAAGGCATTCGACGCATTGATGGAAATAAGCCTTTACTGCCACGTGCGTTGGGAGCTAACGCAGGGGAAGCTGGACTTTGAGGAGGCACCCCATTTGACGCTGTAAGCTTCAACTCGAGAGTGGGTCGGGGTTGATCGCCTATTGGCACTAGCAACGGTGAATGTTGAGCGGGAGTAACAGGGTAAGGTGGATCACTCAAATCCGAGGAATCGCCTTCGTCAGCGAGACCTGGAGGAAGCGTCGGGTTGGTTAAGGAGGGCGACGGCGGGACTGAGGCCGCTGTCTGTATAGGTACAGGAGGTTGAAGACCAAGACTTGTGCGATCGATGTCTGCTGCCTCGTAGTAAAGTACATAAGCAGATCCCGCGTTGGAATCACCATAGTATTTTGGGATGTCCTTTTCGGGTATGGGATAGACGTTGTCATCGTCAAAGACGAACCAAGAGCCAAGTGTCTTGATGATGGATATATAATGACCATGGTGAGGGCCGCTAAGGTTGAAGGTGAGGATGTGCCAAAGAATCAAGCATTTCACTTACTTTCCGAGGTGAATGACAATCGCAAACAAGTTGTAGAGTCTATCCGCGTCTTCGGCATCGTCGACAGTGTTGAAAAGCCGCAACTGAAGGGGAAAAGCGACTCTATAGGAAAGCTTGATGTACTTGTTCAAATCCTCTTGATACTTGAATCGTTTCAAATGCAAAGCAAGAACATTAGGGAGTTTCTTAACCTTCATGCTGCGGGAATTTCGTAAGGTAAGCAGACGCTGCAAAAAAATGCCCCTCCATCGAGCTTACCGCTTCTCGGCCTCTTGGAGATCGCAACAAGCGTCACAAAAGAATTTGTTCTTCTGACAGAGCATCTCACTGGCACTGAACTGTCTTAAGCAGGCAGTAACGCTGGAATTTTGTTCTATGTCTAGCGAGAGATCGATGAAAGATTCATCCCGGGAAGAGACCTATGATGAACGACGGTGAGGACAGAAATACAGGGTAGAAGAAGATCGCATACGGTCTCGCAGGTCAAGCATCTTGTTTCGTTGGTCAACGTCCCCTCAAACAGCTTGTGGATAAGTGTGAGATCTGGTGGGGCACCAGAATTCACACTGTTCATAGTAGAAGGCACTTTTGATCCTAATGTAGTTATTGAATTGGACACTGAGAAAATTAGCACTTGCACATGGAAGTTGCACATGAAGATATGATCGAACTACTCACAATCGTCTGCCGATCCTATCCCGTGCTGTGAAACCTTCTGGTCTTCCTCTATTTCTTCTACGATTTTGTTGAGAAGATAATTAAAAAATTCGTGAGCATCCTGATGCATAGTTGAGCGGAACTGTTCGTTTACACGCCGCAGCTGCTCGATGAAGGCGGAAGGAGCGACAGTGCCCTTGTCAGAGGGATGGGTTGATATGTGTAGGAAAAGAGAGCGAAGTGCAGAGAAAAGGGTGGAAGGATTGGAAGGTATTGTGATGGCAGCTTGAGCGGACGCGGAATCGCTTATTACACCTAATGTGGATGCTTGTCGTTCTGGCTTGCGCCGAACGGGTACAAGATGTGAGGGACTGGTATTATCCGATGGACTTGCGCCTGGAGGTAGCAGAGAGTCGGGAGATTGTAGGAGGAGGTCCCTGAATGGCGCACAGAAGTACAGAGCCTGGAGGACTGAATTGGCATAGCTAACAAGACATGAGTCTGTTGAACAGGTATTGTAATTTCCCAATCGTACCAAGTATTGCCAAACTAGTTTCCGAGAAAGCTAGATGAGTAAGATATAGCATAGATATATGGTACAACACACATTCTCTAGTCCAAATTGTCGGGTATCCGCAGAGAATTCCACAGGGAGCGGGGCAGGCTTGACGGTAACGGTTGCTGGCTGGTTCTGCTGGTTTCCAAAAATCCATTTTGACTTTGCCATATTACGAGGCCGTCGTGAGCTTCAGTGTCAGCCAGCCTGGGCCTGTCGTTACGGAAAGATCAACGAGTGAGTGTAGGGAATTGAGTTGTAAGTTCAAGGCACCAAAATCGTTTTGGGTGCGACACGTGATGAGATCTATCCGTTGCACGCCGCCGAACTGCCAAATGTTTGTGCCTTGCTTCTTCATACAGTCCCGCTAAGAAAATTTTGACTAGGCTCTCACATGCTTTCAGCTCTATGCCAGGCTGTCTATAGCCACGACAATGGGGAATTACACGGATTCAACACTCAGAACGGGGCCGGCATCCGAATATGTCGGAGGACGGGAGCTCCTCCCGCCTCTCAATGGCGTACTTTCAGCTTGCTTCGTGAAGATACTTGAATCGATAAGCTATAACCTTGTAGGGAATCATCAAGGCGATTATTCATCGGATCCATATGGCATTACAAACTAGTGGAGAATCCATAACTCGGCGAGGCATTACAATCTCATTACATTCTAAGGCTGACTCCTGACGCACATATATCGCACTAAGCGGCAATAATTCTCCTTACATTTACCGTATCACCCACTTTTATCATCCCATTCCCTAGAGGAACCCCGTTACAACCAACGCATGGCTTCATCTTGTTTTGACGATCCAGTCCAATACGGAATTTCATCAGCACCTTGTACGGTACAGCTTTATCTCGTACACCAGTCTCTGGGCACACATTGGGCAGCTGTATACGTGGAACCACATATCAATCAAAAGGTTCCGAAATCCCAATGCACATAAATATTTAATATAGAGGGGAATGTCAAAGGAACGTACCAGGCACCTAACACACTTGCTCACAAGGAGGATACCGGGTTGTTCTGCTCCTATCATTTCGGTATCATCATCTGAACCAATGTCGATCTCTTCAAAATTATCTTCTGCAAAAGGACCGGCACCCCGAAGGACTATATTAGGTCGGAATCTAACAGCAAGGAAAAGTGTCATCAGCAGATAGTCCGCAAGTACCAAGAGAACAAGTGAAAAGGATTCCTTGGACACAAGGCAGCGCGGTTTTGGCTACCGGGAGAATATGAATGCCGTTTTTGCTACGAGACGAACAGAGGTCAATGCCTAACTTTTCCTACCACCCAAGTCACTTGTCATCGGGAGCATGTTGGGAAGCATGTTGGGAAGCACGTCGGGAAATTGCAGGACCCGAGACAAATCAAATCACCTTTCAATAACAAACTCTTGGCTAGACCACTCATCCGCAATACCCTGCGTTCCAACTCTTGAGCGAATCTCTTCATGCAATACATCTATACTCTCTTCTGAAAGAACAAGGAGCGGATACCCATCCTGATACAAAGCAGTCGCCTTGAGACCCGGGAACGAATCAGTGGGGTCACAAGGCCGAGGTTTGTTCCCCTTCACCGTCAGATGAACAGGCCTTTTAAAATATTCGGAAAGAATCGTAGACGAAGAGCGTCCATTGGAGCTCTGATTTTCGCAGACGAACCCGTCGACTTCGTGTCTCCACAGTGCAATATCACTCAACCTATGACGAATGTTATTTTTGTTTCGGAAAAGACTCTAGACTCATAGGAACGCAGAATAGCACAGCTCACCTTTCCCATTGCTCTTCGACCGGGTATAGAGGCACAGAAAATGATTCGCAACCTGAATCTTCCGGGAAGGAAATTGATAACACACCACCATGAGGTGATCTCTCGTCTGTTTTAATACATGGTGTGATCATAACCATCTAAGTGGGTCAGTAAGAATGTTGGTGCACGACGGTCTGCCCAATGACAAACGACACCTTTCTACTCGTCTGATAAGAATCCACTTGAGGCTTACCTTGGGCACTTCCCGAGCGGTGATTACTTGGTGAGAAACAGCTTCGATGATGCAAAATCTCCTGTCGTGCTACGCAAGAAGTTAATGGCAAATTTATGCATTTAAGTTTGACTAACTTCTAACCCTTCTGGTGAGTAACGACATGATTGAAGTGAGATGCCACGACAACTCTAGGAAAAAGATGATATCAGATAGTCTATCATAATATTTAGGGCGGCTACTTACTTTGATAGGATGTACGAGGATTTTCGAGATTTGGATATTGTTGTATAGATCTATCGGCTTTTTTGACACGACCATTGGCGAGAGACTAGTATCGTTAGAGACCGGCGTGTCCTGTTAGCAAAGAATAACGGGACCGGGGTGAAATATTATCAGGATAATCTGGCGAAGGCCATGACGTGAAGCGTCTATTTGGTCTCACATTGATAAGGATGAATAATGCCCGTCCCAGGCTCACATGTTTGAAAGCCATAGCCGTGAAAAAAATCACGACACACGCCAGTGCAGCTTGCCATTGCCATTGCCTAGCAGTGAATGATGTCTTAACCGCATAGATACCAAATTCCGAACGGCTGTCGTTGTAGCTTGATGAAAGATCCCGGAGGTATTGCAGTAACATGACGGATAGAGAAATTTTATTGCAGCCAAGATGAAGGTGCGGTAATGAGTCAGCGGGAAATGGCTTCGGGGCATCCGTCCGACAGTATCCATGACCCTTGTCGACATCGTGCTCAGGAAGAAATACTGATTATCATCTACAATCGGACTAGAAGCGACGAGAATTGTGAGTACAACTTGTGCTCAGAGGTCGCTATTCAAGATAAGATAAGCGTGAGTTGATTGGTCCTAGAATTACAGTTATTTTTTAGGCACTTCGTCCCTCCATTCTCCTTCACCTTCAGAGGTGTGCGTTGTTCAAGTTTAGACAGCTCCCGAGCCAGTCATTCCTCCATCAAGCTGTCCTCATCACCAGATGAACTCCACTGTCTGTACTGATCACGTCGCTAATTTGGCCGACTTCCAAAGCGTAAGCAGCTTCCTCGAAAGGTTTCTGCATCTGTCCGTGTCCAAAGAATCCCAGATCGCCGCCTTTCTCGTGAGAGGAACAGTCGGAATGAACAGTCGCGAGTTCGGCAAATTTCTCCGCAGAACCTCCGATCTCGGTTTGGTAGCCTTTGAGGATTTCGATAGCTTCGTCCTTAGACCGGGAAATATTGGTCTATAAGTATAACCACGAAGTTAATGTTAATCGACGTCCGAACTGGAAATGAATTGGGCGCACCTCTTTCCAGCTCGATGGCCTTCGACTTCCGCTATGCTTCACTAAAAGGTGGCTGGCGCGGACCTGCCCAGCAGGGACTTTGGGACGAGAGAGAAGATCAGCGCCTGGCAGTCCTTTGGCCTCTTCCTGAGTCATTTCAGCAGGAAGATCCCAAGTAGATTCCTTCGTCTCCGTGTTGAAGAAGTAAGGGACTCCCCTAGAGTTTGATAGACGAACTTCCCACTAGTAGCCTTTGTGAGCAACAGGTATAGAGGCCGATGGAATGAAGCATACAGTCATTTTTGGCAATCGTAGTAGTCGAGGAAGTTGCAAAGTGCCGATAGTAAGTCTCGCCTTAGTGTTACATAAGCACTCTGAGGGTTCAATCGACACCTGATTATCATGGCAGCGATTAGAGATGGCAAGCATAATCTCTTAATGTTGACGAGCTAATGTGCCTTTTGATGACGCTCAATAGGCAGGTCTGGCTATAGACACCCATTCATTGTAGGAACTTACTTCTTGGGGGGCGTAGGAGGTGTGTTCAGCCTAAATATCAGCTAATATCCGCCTTCTTTCCGAGTGGATCGCTTATAAGCCTGATAGATAATCCTCGTACTGTGCGGATACAATTGCATCTCAATCCAGCAGCTGAAGTGTAAGATAGTTAGTGGATCTAGCCATGAGCCAGTTCTCCTGGTCCATCCGTTCGCATTCCAACTGGTGGCTACTCTGTCAGACCCAGTCCGTCCGTCATGACTGGGCAAAAGATGCAATCAAAAAGGACTGGAAGGTCACAACGTCTTCGTCCACAGCCATAGTGCAATTGTCTGAAAGACAGGTAATAGATTGTCCCTAATTAGTTCACGCATACTATTTAAGTTGCACGCGCGCCAGATTTCCTATGTTTTGAACGAACTCCAAGGATATACTCTCTTGAGAGACCAAACCCACCATTGGTAGGATTCTCCCTTCTCGCGTTCAAACCTTATCTCATAAGGTATTGACATCAGCCAGGTATCATGTTTTGAGCGCATTTGGGACTCAGACCGCATACTCAGACCCGCATCTCTTTCTGCTCTGAATGACGCATTCAGCGTGCTCAGAACGAAGAAGAAATTTACTGAGAGCGAGTCGACATTGGCTATTGTTGACCCAACCCTGCATCCTTTGGTATATCGTCATACTCTTGTCTCTTCACCTTTATTGCGAACTTGGCCGCCTCCTCAACTTACTGATATATACACCCTATCGCAAAAATATGCTCTCCTTCCCTCAGATGTTTCTATTTCCCCCCTTGGAGAAGCCGAATTCGTTTCTTACATCAACGACATCGATCCTCAGCTTTATAAAACTACTTACCTGTTACTAAAAAATGCGCTGACTTCCTTCATCCCTCTGTTCGAACACACCCTTACTGATCTACACCGTAACAATCCACTGCAGCAACGCATTCCAGGAACTTGCCGGTATACGATATGGGAAGAACCTGACGCTCCTGAACACTCGGATGACGAAGAGAGATGGGTGGAATATGAGCGTGAAATGCGGGATTGGTCACTGAATAGGCCAATAAACCTCCCGGACGTTCCATTGACAGGTTATCCTGGCGGATTGGAGCGTCGAGGATATAACGTGTCACTAAAGTCAAAGAGGCTTCAGTTTATTGTAAACGTCTCAGAATATTGCACGGTATGTGTATCGATCCCTCCACATACTGGTATATTACACTCCGATATATAGATCTCAGGACAGACAGAATTCACAGGAACTCCATGGCATGTCGAGGGTATGATGAACGAGCGTATTGTCGCTTGTGGATTTCTCTTCACCGCAGTGGTAAAAAGAAGCGCCTGAATCGTTATGAGATGCTAATTGATAGCATACTCAGGATAACATTCGAAGCTGCGACGTTCAATTTCGTATGGCGATATCCTACCCTCGAGGATTCCACGCAGGAGATACCGGCGCGACGCTACGTACATGGGGATTCAAAGACGGTGATTCGTGCCATCAATATATTGGCTCAATACCCATCCGACAGGGACTTGCCGTGGTTTTCCCCAACATATATCAGCACAAATTTACACCGATAACCCTTGGGGATATATCCCGACCAGGGAAATTCACCGTTCTCAGCTTTCTCCTCGTCGATCCAGACATTTTACCTATCATTTCGACTGCGAATGTTGCTCCGCAACAAAAAGCGTGGATTCAAAAGGTATTGGATGATTGCTTGGATCTAAGGCTTCCTATGGAAATCGTTGAGAAGATTGTGGATATGGTGGACGGGCTTATGGATGAGCAGGAGAGTCAAGGTCATTCGGAGAAATTGAGGAACGAGCGGGACAGGTTCCGGAAGATGAACGATAATTACCACTTTTGTATACCCTTCGACATTTGGAATGGTCCTGAGATGATGTAATAACGATTTGCATCTCGTTATATAGCATTTGGAGGAGTGTGGGAGAACCAGCAAGCGCCAATTCTTTGCTTTTTGACCTACTTATATGCTGGCACTGGTTGTCTGATCCATCATTCTGTTTTTCTGTTCTCTTGTTCTCTTTTCTTCCTGCAACTATCAACTGTCCAATTGTTTATCGCTTTTCTCAATAAGAACTGGCACTGGTTGGTACATTCTGAACACACGCTCCTTTCCAATAACAGTACAAGGATGTCTGGACGTCCAAGACCTCTTACAAACCTGAACAATGCACCAAGCTCTCCATACACGAGCTCTCCTCTTGCTTCTGCCTCAGCTTACGGGCATCAGTCATTGACGCCACGTACACCACGTTCTCGGGCTGGATTCAGCGAATATGAAGAAAGTGAAATGGGAGAAAGCGAAGGTTCACAACATGACGGAGAACATTCAGCGGTTCCGCTTCTGCGTGAAAGTGGCGGCGACGAAAACTTATGGCGGAAAGACGTTCGATCATTCCTCGGTTTTGATAAAGTCGACCCCGGAGTAATGATAGAACGATTGCCAGTGGTAGCTGGGTGTCTACTCGCAGGAGCATTATTGTTTTTCGCCTCTGTTGCATTTCGCAATCCAGGAACGCTGGAATACTACATCGGGGCTACCGTGCCATCCAAAGTGAACTCTACAGCCCAGAAGTCTGCCAGTGCTGATTCCTATACGTCCTTCTCAAATTCTACTGCTCCGCATGACCCATCACTCCTGATATCCTATGTCAATTACACCTCTTTTCCGCTGCTTCCTGCCCAATACGTGAACGAATGTTACAAGATTTATCCTGGAAGGATGAAGCCTATGAAATATTGGGGAGAAGACGGCGTGCCAACTGGAGATGTTGCTCACCATGAGCCGAAGGGTACTTGTTCCAGCACCATAACGTACATGCTTGATGGGAGGATCGGTCTAGCGAGCGACCTGGCGTTGATGGCTCAGATAGCTGCGCTAGCTAGAGAGGTGTGTTTTCACCTTGTTCAGCTCATTCTCCTACTCATTTCACTTCACTTACCATTGACAGAGAAATCGGACGTTCCTCATTGATGATACCCGTTGGAATCGTGGAAAGTTTGTGTTTCTCTATCTACTGTCTATCTTTTGATCTTGACTGATCAATTCTACAACGGTATAGGTGGACAGACCACTTTCAAGATGTTCGCCTCACCCAGCCTGGTCCTGAACCTGGGTGCCTACCTCCTCCACCTGAAGAGCTCGTAGCGTGTCCAAGACAGGTCAAGTGAGTAATATCTACCTTATCTCTATGATTTATACTGCCCGTCTCCTCTCTTTGTCATATATAAATTAACCATATAGCTTATTTCTGACGTTTCCTTGCAGGCACTGGATTGTGAATTCACATACTGCCAAGTTTCACTTAAGCCATGGGTTCGAAGATCAATATGAGGATGCGTAAGTGATCTTTTCTGTTCCGCTTTCTGCGAATTGTACCATCTCTGAAATATGACTTTCGATGCAGCTATGCACGCAACCTCAATCGACTCAAACCTATTTTCCTCCGTGCCTCAGAATCGCTCACTCAAACCATCCTCCCGAGTGTCAAGAACGCTGCTTTGATCGCTGAGACTAGGAAAGAGCTTCAACAACTTGTCACCAGCTCTTCTCCCCGCTTTGCTACCTACATAGCCGTTCACATCCGTCGCGGAGACCAAAGTGCTAAATTTACCAAAGGAGTCGAAGGATATGTGCCTATAGAGAATTTTGTTGATGAAGTTAAAGGAGTCAAGGACCGATTTTTTGCAGAGGGTGATACGACAATAGTTTATGTTGCCTCAGATGACCCTCTTGCTATTGAGTCGTTCGAATCTCTACTGTCTGACTCTTCATCCTCGTCTTCATCTGCCGTTTCTCTTAAAACATTCTCCCTCCACGATAGC
Organism: Lentinula boryana; assembly: GCA_027886635.1. Taxonomy (NCBI): domain Eukaryota; kingdom Fungi; phylum Basidiomycota; class Agaricomycetes; order Agaricales; family Omphalotaceae; genus Lentinula; species Lentinula boryana. Next base: position 17,983 of record MU790651.1, read on the forward strand.
TCATCCGCCACTCTCCGGGCACTTGCCAGCCCAAAGGGCTACATTCAGGCTGAGTTTGATACGCTACCGGAGGAAACAGAAGGCTCAGATGTTAGCCAAGAAGAGAAGAGAGTGGCGTTGACGAGAGGCGTGATCGTTGATTTGGCGTTGATCAGTGGGCTTTGGTTCAAGGATGAGAATGATGAAGTGAGGCCGGATACAGTCGTTTGTACTATTGGGTCAGTTGGATCATTACACAATGTTTTGAGTGTTGGCTGATATACTTCTCTTTTCCCTCCTTTCAACTCCGTTACCTTTGGCTTCTTTCTGCTTCCCTCTCCACGCAGATCGTCAATATGCCTCCTCTCCGCCCTGCCGCTTTCTTGGTCTGCTGCTTTCGGAGATATGGACCCTAAGGGACCTGGATATCCCGTTCGAGATAAACAGCACTGGTTAGATATTGACCAGAAAGGTGTGATTATTCCTGCGTGGAAGGGCTTTCAATTGTTTTGATTGATGATGGAGAAGACTGAAGAGGTTCAAAAGAATGACTTAGTGTGGAAACTTGGGAGTTAGTGGGGGAGAGACCGGGGCTCTGATCATTAGTTATCTGTGCAGGATGACTTGGTTCGAAATTTAGGATAGCTAATCGATTATTTATGTGAATGTCCTTTCGTGGATTCATGCCACATTTGCCCAACCCTGTTGTCAAGTAGTCTGACTCTCGAGGTCCACACTCAGCTATGCCACTCCGAGTCATTGGAGAAGGTTTTTCCTTCTGGTTTAACTAGGTGAGAGGGTCGCAGCCCGAGCTACGGAGTATTGAGCCGTTATAATATAAACGCTGGGATAAGCACCAGTCACCTAATTTCACAGTGTCACAGCGTTATCCTTTTGATCAGTTTTGATCTCGGCCTCATGAGCGACACTGCTCTTCTCCATATACCCAACTCTTTAGTAGCTATATGGACTCGATTTTTGCCCAAGATTGTTCTCGGCCGCTCTTGCTCAACGGTCGTATACGGCTTTGGCGCTGTCACTTTTGCTGGTGGGATCGGTCTGAGCATTTATTTTTCCTATCAGGAGCTCCATTGCCTTTGGATTGAACACAAGCTTGCTCGCTGTATAGAGCACCTCGAAAGAGCCGAATTAAAGAGCGCTGCAGCCAACCGGAGATGCGAAGTTTTAGAGCAAATCTCAAGTCGGGGTAAACGGATGGTCGTTGATATTGACCGCTGGGAAAAGACAAAGGAGGAACTGGAAAAGATATTGATATTCAATCAGCTTCCTGTGGCATGTGCGGCTACAGATGGTGTAAATCCAGAATTTGAAGGGTACGATGTGACCGTACGAAGGAAGGAGACGATGAGAAAAATCAAGGAGCTAAATGAGTTGGATAGGCGTTTGGAAGAAGAGATGAAGTGGTGGAATTCAGAAGGAGAGGCAAAGCTTGATAATAACGAGAGATTTATGGAGGTGCGTAAGTCAGTCTCTGTTTGAACCATGTTACAAAATGACTTATTGTAAGTACTATTCTCAGAACCCGGTGTAGGAACTGAGAGTGACAGTAAGTAAGTATAGAATCGTTTTACAACCAAATACCTTCCTGAGACCAATCAAGCGGTCGCACTCAATATGTGTGTCGCCCGCAGAATATAATGAACCATTAAGGAAACTCGAACGTCTTGCCCCACGGATCGACTGTTTACACTTACTTATCGGCCGTCTCCGAAGATAAGGCGAACTTCAACACTTTGGGACAAAAATCATGCATTAATCACATTAGGACAACAGGAAAGAAAGAGAATATACCAAGCAAAAGGAAAAGGAAAAGGATGGCACTCGATGAACTCGTACGTGTATGTGCAATCAAAAAGGAAATTGGGGGATGAGGGCGAGAAGAAGAACCGAATCACCAGGATTCTATCAAGAAGTCACAATCCAGAGTCTCATAGTTCAAATTCTCCTTGACTCAGAACAACTAGGAATAAAGTATTGTCAACTAGAGCTTTGAGTCTCAACTCCACGAACCTCGAAAATGCAGATGATAAGTAATATTTGTGTGGTAATTGTGTTCGACTTGATCATGGCGAGAATGATCATTCACAGTTGAGCTGTGCATATCGCCTCCGATGTTGTTGAAGGATGAATTTTGGATAGCAGCGCGAGGGTCATACTCATATGGTAGCATGGCAGGCTGTGTGGTCCATGGGCCGATTGCAGCTTGCAACAATGATGAAGTCGGATTCGAGTGCAGGTCCGGCAGGAGGGAGTTTAAGCCATTCTGGCCAGACTCGGGTTCTTCGTTCTCGAGCTTGATGTCGGAGGTGGGCTCTACACCTACCAGTTTTATTACTCAACATTCGCACCCTAGGGTATGAGATAGACTTACCTTGAGACTCACACTCGCAGTGATTTCCTGGTGGCTTAGAGCGTCGCATAGTCTGGAATGCCTTCGCTATGATCATCCTTGGTGTTCGCCACAAAGAAGGAAGCTTATTGAATATGTTTGGAGCCTATGTAAATCATAAATTTGGGTGGAAATGTACAGAAATCATTTGGTCGTTACCATTATGTTTGAGCGAGACAAGTTCTTTCTTCCGAGAAGGTATGACGATGGATGACTCTGTAAAGCTTCAGCTGAGAGTGGTTAAGTACTTGCGAAAGAGGACTAAGTCAGGATGGTAACATTTTTGTACTGTATGCCATAGACTTCTGCCAGTAGAATGATGTATAAATATCTTGTAAAGGATAGTGTTCGTGTATATGCTGAGCTTATGGCATAGAGTCACCGGAAGAAATTTTCATGATGAACGTCAGGCCAGTACTACAGTTGGAATCAAAACTGAGCATATCCCAGCTCCAAGCGCGAATATAGGAACATACACGACTCGGAACCATCAAACGCTGAAACTTAATTGTGAGCGGTACGCCAAACTTAAGATGGTGAAAGTTGTGTTAGTTGCAGGTACAAAGGAAGATGATATGATGGAAGTGAGGATATGAGGGCAGGCTTCGACCTTGATCGGTTGGCTGGCGCCTTCTCGGAGATATATATTATAGATCCGCGGCTGAACAAAATTCGAGATCGAATGATCTTAGATCCATGTGATCCTGACATTGAAAGTGATAAGTCAGTCGGAGTCTAGCTCAAGAGCGTAGTTGGGATATATATATATATAAGTCTGTATAGTGTAGAAAGGTTTTTGGCTGGGCTTTAGCCCCGCGCGGGTGGGTAAAAAAATTTTGCGCACAGAAACTAAAGCTGTAGCATACAGCTGGGTAAATACTCTTGATAGGTGAGGGTGGGTGTTAGAGCTAACGAAGTACAATAAGTTGATCACTCAGAGATAGCAGAAGACTCTATATTAAATACCTAATGAAGTACGATAAGTTGATCACTTATGAATAAGTAAGTACAATGTTATGAATGAATAAAATTAATATAGCTCACCTCAGAGATAGCAGAAGACTCTGAGGTGGCCAACGAAACAGCTATGAATATAAAGGAAATATATATACTTCCGTGGTTAAATGGCTATATGGAAGGCTATATGGAACAGTAAGTATACCACTGATAAGTATCAGGAGAGGGGGATTGAGCAAGATATGAAATATACGTTACACTAGGCGCGGCTTTGCCCTATCGGGTCCGTCCGTAACTCCAACAGTGGGTGGGTAAACGAAAATTTTATGGAGTTGTGAGCAACGGCGGTCAGAGTTGGGAGCAAATAGAGTAATAAGCGCCTTGGTGGGCACTGATTAACACCACCTTGGCTGACTTATCCTCTGATAAGCCGCCTTCGGCATCTTATCTCGGAATTATCTTAATTAAAGATTACTACTTCCTGAGGATTAAGATTAGCCTTATCTGAAGAAACTATAAGATAATTGATAATCTTTATCCATTTCTGTGAAACTGATAATTTAAATCAGGTACAAATGATACCATTATTCCTAATCTATATCGCGTGAAAAAGCTTTTATCCAATTCATCTGAGAAACAAAATGGGCGCCCAATGGGCATTGATCGGGTGCAGGTCGGCGCTCTTCAGGTAAAAAGTGCTCGCTTCCTTGCCTGAAGATCCGTCTGCCTTTGCGCCTGAAGAGCGCCCACCTGTGCCTGAAGAGCGCCCACCTGCAGCCGATCAATGCCCATTCGCACGATAATAATAATTAACTAAATTCCTTTTCGGCTTCCTAATATTTATTGCTGGTATGTATATTATAGGGTCTGCCGTAGATATGTGGTGTCAATATACCACTCGACAAGTGTCGAATGAATACAAGTTCGGACTTACTATCAGAGGAACCACATCCAACACCAAAACGGGAGCTCTGGAGAGAAAAGGAATCGCCAGCTGCGAGCCTGTGATTAGATGTTAACGGTCAACTTCGTGGTCCCGTGCGCAGCCCGTTCGCGTCGCTCCTATCTAATCAAGAGGGAAGATATGATTGGTTAAGGGTCACGTTACCTTCCCCGCACCCCTCATCAGAATTGGGTTTTAAGGTACAAGTCCTTATATTTAAGCTCAAGCTTCAAGTCTCCCTTCGCTCATACTAACAGCTTTACCAGAAAACTCCACTATGACTGTGACTCTTACATCTTCGCTGCTTTTCACCATCCTTCACAATCCTCTCACTACCATCGGCGTCGTCATTATCGGTTTTCTCTTCACACACATTCTGTTACCCTACCTTCTGGATCCTTACTCACTCAGACGGCTTTCGATCCCTGGGCCTACCGCTGCTGCCCTCTCCGATCTGTGGCTTGGATACCACAGTACCAACGGGCACCGTTCCGAAGTCGTTCACGCTCTGCATGAACGGTACGGCAGAATCGTGCGTATTGCGCCCAATCACGTCTCTATCGCCTCTCCAGAAGCTCTTCAAACAATTTATGCACATGGCAATGGTGCTTTGAAGTCAAACTTTTATGACGCCTTTGTTAGCATCCAACGAGGCTTATTCAATACTCGGGACCGAACAGAACATACAAGAAAGCGCAAGCTCGTTTCCCATATCTTTTCGCAGAAGAGTGTGCTGGAATTTGAACCTTATATAAGGATTTATGTAAGTGAACTATCCGAGCAGTGGTCGAGGCTGTACGAGCTCGCACTCAAAGGCGAACGAGGAGATGAAGGCCAGGGTCAAGGTGGAGGCTGGTATGGACGAGATGGACGGTTATGGATGGATGCCCTACCATGGTGCAATTACCTTGCATTCGACATCATTGGAGATTTGGCGTTCGGCGCCCCATTCGGTATGATCAAAGCATGCAAAGACACGGCTCAGATACCAGCTTCCGGGCCCTCTGCAGATCTTGCAGATTCGAAGAGCGAGGTGCGCATCAAAGAGATTCCAGCAGTGAAGATTTTGAACGGAAGAGGAGAGTATTCTATGTCCATGGGTGTATTGCCGCCTGCCTATCGGCCTATTGCGAAGAAGTTCCCTTGGTTTGCGGCGGGAGCTGCAGACGTTAAAGCCCTCGCAGGTGTGCTTGTTTTTCAACATTGTACAGGATCTCTATATAGATATCTTCACAGGCATAGCAATTATGGCCGTCCGCAAACGTCTTGTAGCCCAAGAAGCTGGTACTCTCTCGGTACGGAAAACCGACCTCCTTGAGAAACTTCAACGCGGAAAGGACGAAGATGGGAAAACGATGGGTAGAGAAGAACTTACTGCCGAAGCACTAACCCTACTCATTGCCGGTTCCGACACTACATCCAACTCTACATGTGCAATTTTATACCACCTCGCTCGTACGCCGTCTGCTCAAGCCAAACTTCATGCTGAGCTGGATAAAGCCGTACCTGATTCCGAGGCGCTCCCGATGACGGTCGATGACGTCAAGGCTGATAGGTTACCGTATCTTGACGCCTGTATCAACGAAGGTCTTCGTATTCATTCTACCAGTGCCCTAGGTTTACCTCGCTTAGTACCCAAGGGAGGTATGACGGTCGAAGGTGTAACCTTCCCTGAAGGAACTGTCCTTTCCGTCCCTTCGTATACGATCCACCGCGATACCGAGGTATGGGGAGATGATATCGAAGGTTTTCGTCCGGAACGATGGTTAGGTTTGGACGACGATAAAAAGGAACTGGTGAACAAGACGTTTAACCCGTTCTCAGTTGGGCCGAGAGCGTGTGTGGGGAGAAATCTAGCCTACTTGGAATTACAGATCATTGTAGGGAGTTTGGTGAGGAGGTGGGATTTTGTATTGGAGGACGGGTTGGAACAGGAGGTGGGTCTGTTTTTGCATAGTTTTGGTATTCTTCGAATTCTATTCGTGATTCTCAACATTTCTCTATTTGGCGTTAACTCCTTGCATCTCTAATATTCATACCTCTTGAGTGGGCTATAAGTATAACTGATCCATGTTTTTGCAGCTTCACACATCCGAAGGATTCCTCCGCAAGCCACTTGGATGTCGAGTCGGTATTCGGCGGAGGGATTGACTTGAATATTTCAGAGGTCAGGAGTAGACTGTTTCGAGGTGATATAGCCCTCGGGTGGGTATGAGGGTTCTTATCCCCCTCTAGTTCCTCCCAGCTGATGTTTTGATTATTCCTCCTATACTCTTGTAAGTGAATTTCTTGATTTACACGTCAAACGCTATCCATCTTGTTGTCTCTGTTCGTCATTTTCGCTTTGGAAAATCCCAAAATGTATATCAATCTCATCTCATTCTGGAAACTGCAATGAAACTGACAATTGAAACTGATATATGAGGTATACCAACACATCTAAAGTAAAGATTCTTCCGAGTAAACCCTAAGCCGAACCAAAGAATTCAGGCCTGGATGGTCTGATCAATGGCCTCGGGGACAATCGCTGTGGCATGAAGCGCAGCCTATGTGATTTCCAAAACCTGGATCGAACTTTCGGTGGGGGGAGGAATACCACTAATTGCGATGCCAACAGCATACTGGATTGATGAAGTCATAGAACTACTGTCAAGAAAGGGTAAACAAATAACTTACATTGTTCATTGCGGAGCTGATTGGTCCGTAATAGCACGTCCCCGTACCATTAACGCGTTCCACAGAATCAGTGGTACCTAATTTTTTAATCAGTTTAATACACTGCCACGTGGCAGCAAATACTCAAATTCACTTGAATTTCTGCTGTTTGAACGAAAGTAATGGGTTGCTGAATATCAGAAGTTACTGCGATCCAAATTACCGTGGAAACATTGAGCTGGCCAGACATTGTGTCTACCTGGTTCTTGACGCTATCTAGAGTCGCACTGACTTGAGCAATGGTGGCGAGTTGTTCTTAAAGTGCATCTATCTGATTTTGATCACTCGAGATTTGCGAATAATCACCTAAAAGATTATTCGAATTTTGGAGACTGATGATAGAAACTGAAAACGTACCTCTACCTCGCTTTCGAGAATACCGAAACCTATTGCTGAAACTCTCCAACTGCAGCAAGGCCAGCACTCTGCGTTGGAATTTAATGGATGATAGAGCGCAAGTTGAGGCAGAGATATATATTTTGAGAGGCTTGGTGTTGGGTTTGAACTTGTCCCTGAAAGTCTTGGAGGATTGAGACCGCTTCGGTAATCAGGATTTCGCCGATAATAATGTTTGCGATAACTGGCATTACGACTACCGTAAACTCGGTGCAAACGGCGACGATATTTGACGCCGCCTACGAGATGCCCACAGGACATTGGTCCATTGCTACGGTAGATTACTCGTTAGTTATTGGAATGAGATTGAACATTGAGTGCGTTACTTGCGAGAGTTCTTGCCATTGGGGCCGAAGGAACCAAGAAAGAAACCTCGGCGGCTATGTTCTGGAACTCGGACTCACGCGCTCGTAAGTTCAGAGAGTAGAAGTGCACCCACTTGAATGGCAATCGCGTTGACCGTAGTGCTTTGAATATCATTTTGTATAGCCGTTTCCGCAACCGCAGAATTTTAGCGGTTAAACACTAAGCAGCATAGCTGGCGCATTGGTACCGTTCAACGTAGGAGTCGAAATTGGTGTCTCTATGGCGGAGCCCTCGAGCTTTGTATTCATCAATATGTCCGCTAGGACGTGCAGATTTAATTGAGGGAACAGCAAGGGCGAGGAGAGAAATACTGAGCTTCGTCTTGCTTCGAATAGAGGAAAGTGTTGGTTCTGTCGTAAAAGTCCAAGGTTTTTATAACCATCCAGAACGGCGAGATACAGTGAGTATCCTTTTCTGTTGACTCGGATAAAGGATGTATGCATATGGATGCATTGCGGCGACAAGCGAGTCTGGTGTGAATGAATATTCAAGGCACACTGTCAGAGTAATACTTTGACTATCGAACAAGAGCAATTTCTCTCATTAACTACAGGACTTTGATAAAGTTTCGTTTTGCGTTCTGCCAACCATCTAGGGCGTTCATGTCGGCGAATGTAACACGATCAGCAAGGTACTGCAGCAGCAGCAATTGCCGCACACGCGAGTACAACAAATTCCTGGGTGTTTGAAGTTATAATTTAGTCCTGAAGGCTCCAGGTTGAGATATTTTGAAAGTCTGGCGTGTGCATCCAAGCGAGTGCGTAACAATTACTTGCTAATCAAAAAGGTCCATAGAAAATTGGAGACGTTCCGATTTTGAGTTGATGGTTTGTGCCAAAGTTGGCGCCGGTCCTGTAACCACCTTTCTCAAACTCCCATGGCCAAAGACACAGTGGAAGGGATATACGGACGTTTACTCGCTACTCTCAATTCCCGCAATGCCTTCCAAAATACTGATGCCTTATCCTCCGCCGTGGAGCGCGCTCTCTCCGATGCCTCCTCAAATACTACTACTAGTTCCGAGAACCGACGCATGAAATGGGAATATCTCATCAAAAGAGATGTTTTCCAGCATGCAATGCTGGAAGGCAAAGCGCTAGCTTCATCTAATAAGGAGGACGCGGATAACTACTATAAGAATCTCCAGGATTGGCTAGACTTGGCGTTGGTTTTCACAGAGTTGGGAGCGACAGAAGCCTCGTATACGTTTAGTGTCGTACAGGATTTACTGGAAACACAAACAATACCGTCTTGTATGAAGATCTTTGACTGGATCGAGAGAAGGTCCAGGGACAGGACGTTGAGGACTATTGGCTCTGCCACCGCTACTACAACCGCGCCCCCCGCAGATTTAGGTTCTGGCCGTCTCACAGCAGGGTTGCAGCCTCAGAAAGGCAAAGCTCTGATTCTTCTTCGAATGTTGAACGACCTCCTGCGGCGACTCAGCAAAGCCGGTGGTGAAACAATAGGGTTTTCTGGGCGAATCTTGACTTACTTAAGTCAAGTCTTTCCCCTAGGTGAAAGGAGTGGCGTGAATTTACGAGGTGAATATGGACCAACGTGGGAGATGCCGACGAAGGAAGCGAAGGAAATCACGGAAAATGCAGACAAGGACAAGGATGGTATGTATTCAATGAACACCATTCGTAAAGCCACCAATGAACGTCTTTACAGATTTCTACAGTACTTTCTGGTCTCTCCAACTCCCCTTCTCCAAACCTTCAGTATTCGCGACACCCAACTCACCGATGACCTTTGCTCAATTTCAAGATGCTGTCGACAAAGTTTTGCCTGTTATCAAGGAAGCTACCGCGAAGGAGAGAGCGATGATGGGAGCCGGAAGGAGCGCAGGCACGATGAGTCCTGCGACATTGAAGCGAAAACGCGGACATGACGAAGAAATGATAACAGAGAAACCGAATGGAAAACCGGCGGAGTATTTTTTCGCGAAGTTTTTGACGAGTCCGGAGTTGTTGGACTTAGAGGTAAGTATAGTTTTTCTTCTGCTTTCGGCCTCAATTGAGTCTCGTTGACCAATTGCAACCAACTATCCATTGCTTCTTCAGCTCGCGGATACCCACTTTCGGCGCCAGATTCTTTTCCAGCTTCTCATTGTCCTCGATCATCTTCTGACCCACACCAAAGCGGAAAAAGCGAAGTGGGTGACGAACAAAAATCGAAGTCTCTACATAGCTACTCAGGAATGGTGCTTAGATGATGCGTTGAACTATGGAGGCACCGTTGAAACGAACACGGCACCTGGAGCGGGCGCCGGTACAACAACAACAACGCAGACGACTACAAGTTCGAGTTCAGAGGTCAAAGGTACTCGTTCGAATACAGCTGCATCTACATCAGACGTGACCACTACCTCGTCCGCCACTGCTCCTGGAGCAAGTAAGGACAGAAGAACTGGAAAAGACGAGAAGGGTACTCCCACGAAGCCCTCAAATTCCAAACCTTCATCCTCATCCGCACCCACAGCGCCTGCTGCATCGACGCTCTCTGCTTCCACACCTTCTTTTCTCCCAAACCATAGCACGAGCACGATCTCCTCTTCCTCGCTCGTCGAAAGGCCTGAAAGAATTGATCCCATCAAGTGGACGCACCTCACTATCTCACGGACGCTTGAAGAACTAAGGCAGACTCAGCCTCCCTCTCTCTCAAGTTCTACCACGCTCTCCTCATCCAAAGGTGCTTCCTCTGCGGGCGGTGTTACAGGTGTCACCGCCATCAACGGTCTCACAGGTCGCGAGTTCGCGTCGACTGTCCAATCCCTGCTCGAACGCGAAAAAGGTTGGATTCGATGGAAAAATGAACTGTGTGACGGGAAGGTGTTCGAGAGGGGTGTATGGGAGCCTTCAGATGAGTTGACTCACTCACTCGTCGCGATGGAATACACAGAGAAGGATGAGGCGAGTATGAAGATGAAGCTAGATGGGGATCATCAGGACGATGAGGGGAAGGGTAGATGTAAAAAACCCAAAACGATGTATGAAGCTACTCGTGGTTTTCGGACGAGAATGCGGGGACCGTTTTACATTGCGGAGGAAAACCAGAAAGAGTGGCAATGGGATCTTGGAACAGAGGCGTTGTCGGAGATATGGGCTATGGGATATCGAGGACTGGAGGACTTGGAGAAAGGTTTTAGGTGGGTTTTATTCTTTCGTTTGTTTTTTGGCGTTAGATACTCGGTTATTTTTACGAACAAAAATTCATCCACTCTTTATCATATTTTTTGCGTCTTCTTTCTTTTCGTCTTCCTCGTTCGAATTTTCACCAGATAATATTGTATACTCAACTGCTTTTCTCTTTTCTTGTGTCTAGCCCTGGAACTCCACACGAATTCCTTCGCCAACTTGAGCTCGAAGATCGAAGAATAGAGATACGAACTAAAACTCTAAGAGCGCAGCAGGAACGGCGGCTGCAGATGGAACGTGCCGCGAGAGAGAAGATTGAGAAGGCAGATAGGGAGGCAAAGGAGAAGGAAGTGCGCGCGATTAAGGAGACGGGAGATGTAGAAATGAATGACGCAAAAGACGCAGAGTCCACGAAGGTTCTCAAGAAAGAGGATGCTGATGTGGAAATGAAACCTCCAGAAACCAACTCGGCACTAACTATGAAGACGGAAGTCTCGCCACAACCGATACCAATCCATGTATCTGATCAAACCTCTCGCGCTTCCACTCCCTCTCGAACCTCAATACATCCTTCTCTTCCTCCGAAACCTGGATCAAGAGCTGTGTCTCCTGTCAAAGCCGCAACTCCTGTACCTAGTATACCGACACTCACAACTTCACCTTCGTCTGCATTGACAGCAGCTCCGAGTGCAGCTATTCCTATCGCGACAAAGACGACAGTAGCTGCAACTCCGACCCCAGCACCAACACTGCCAGCTCTACCACAAGATGAACAGATCCGCAAGGCTGAGGAGGTGAGATTCATTCAAATTATTCGTTCTAAGCATTTAGCATTGCACACGTTATTCTGACTTTCCTTTTCTGCCTTCTCTCCGTTGCTATCTAGAGCAAAACTCGTATAACATGGCTCGCACTTCGTACGACCCGCGATTCTGCTCAAGGTTATCTCGTTCATTTTAATAAAATCGGAGCAGGAGATTTGAAGATGCTTTGTGAGGAAATTGATAAGGCGGAGCGAGAGAAAGAAGAAAAGGAGAAAGCGGAAAAGGAGGGAAAAGACGGTTCGATGGACGTAGATCAGTTGGATACGGGTAAGGATACGGAAATTGATGGGAAGGTGGGAAATGAGGAGGAGGAAAAGTTAGATCCGCCTGGGTCAGGACTTGTAGGCTCTCGAGTGGAAACAGGGAAGGTAGATACAGAGGGTGATGTCAAGATGGAGTAGCTATTCTGTGTATAATTTCATGAGGGAGGAACCGGCATTAGGGTTAAGGCAGCTTCGCCATCACCTTTCACTTCCGCTTTGATGTCTTCTAAACCTAATGGCACTCCTGCCAGTATTACTGACGACAACACTCATACTCAGAGCGAATCTTCATCTGTTCACCAAGATATCCCCCTTATCGCTAATTTGCTCTCAGAAACTCATCTAGACGAGAGCAATCGAGAACTGACTGAGTTCGACTTAGCGGGACTGCTGAAGCAGATAGATGGCGCAAATGGTGTGCTTAACGGTGTTGAGGATAAGCTGGATGGAGTATTGAACAACCTAGACTCATTGCTCGCTGCGCTGGAAAGTGCCGGAGATCAAAGTAGTAGTGGGGGAGTGACAGAAGATCCGGCTACTGCGCCTAATGATGGTGATGCTAAAGAGAGCAAGGAAATTGGTGAAGACAATAGCTAAGATCTAGAAGAAATAAGTGAGCCTAGTCCTTCCTTCACGCATATAACCATCTGATATCGAACTTTTTCGAGATCGAACCGACAATATGATAGTCTTGACTAATGCGAAATCAATGAGCAGTTTCAGTGGTGATGATATCAAATATGCCATTACACGCGCAAGTTGCGCAGGTCATCGTGCGGGTAAAACATGACACGTGAATTGATCAACGGCCGAGACGGTTCTCAAGTGCGATTCTAGCCCCGAGACTAGATGCGGTCCACCAGCCTTTACTCGAACTCTATATCCAGGCCTAGCGAGCTTTGTTCTGGCAGATTCTAGGCAACATGTCCTCTCTTGGCTAGAATATGGTACAGAGTATAGCCTTCTACAGCTCGGCGACACTCAAGAACAATTCCAGTCGAGTTAGCCTCTAACCTCCAGTGCAGCCAGCCATGCCACTTTCACAAGTTCAATCCCATGCGCAACTCGAAGCGATCGTCAGCCTTAACTCGGACCTGCAACGGGCTCTGGATGAATACGACGCTTATAAGCGGGCAAGAATCCTCAATCCAAATCTTCAACGAGAACCTCTACTGTGGCTAGGAGCTGCCGCAGCCCAACGTATGATGGTCACTTTACAAGCAGTGAGGCGTAAGATCATATGAATGACGCCTGGCGACTTACACCTCTGTGACCAGGAATTGGACTCGAACGCAGGGAGCGAAAGTCACCGCAGATCATGCTTCAGTCTCATCTGTCACCTGGTCAAAAGGATTCGTGCTTTACCTCTATCATTATTGATTATCAAAGATGTCGAACGAGTTGGTCGAAATCCAGTCGCTGGTGGTGGATTTGCAGTATGTGTCTTTCAATCTACCTTCACAAGTACCTTCGAGGTTAGCAAAATACTCATCAACACATTAAGGATGTTTGGCGCGGTATCATGAATGGAGAAGATGTGTGTTTGAAAGTCCTCAGGCTTGTCACTGAACAAGATGAAAGAACTCGTGCCACGGTCCGCAAGGTTCTTTGGTCCACTTAACTGGTCTCCCTCAAGTTTTGACAGTTTGTATCCTTTACCTCTAGCGATTCTGCCGTGAAGCCTTAGTGTGGCGACAACTCAAGCATCCTCATATTCTTCCCCTGCTGGGTGTGAACATGGAGTTGTTCCTTCCTTCATTCTGCCTCATTTCTCCGTGGATGGAGAATAAAGATATCATCACGTTCTTGAAGCAAAATCCTAATCACAATCTATTTCGCGCTGTGAGTTTTCCTCAAACCTTCCCTAGCGATTGCAATATCTCTAATAAAGGTTTCTGCACCTCTTCTCCCTTCAGTTAATCGATGTTGCAGCGGGGATGTGCTATTTACATTCAAGAGATCCCCCAATTGTACATGGTGATATTCGTGGGGTACGTATTCACATACACGATCTCTGCGGACGTGCTAACGTTCGATTATACGGTCAGGCCAATATTCTTGTCACAAACGATGGTCGTTGTTGTCTTGCAGATTTCGGCTTGGCTCTGGTCACTTCTGATGTTACTCAAGCATGGTCAATTACGTCTTCGGAGACTTCCAAGGGTGCATTACGCTGGATGGCCCCAGAATACCTTGAATTAGATGGATCGGCACCAACCTCAATCTACCCATCGAGAGATGTATATGCTTTTGGCTGCACGATCATTGAGGTAAGGAAGATGCTCTTCGTTTGATCACTCTGTTGTACACAAAATGCTAAAGGAATTTCAGATTTTAACGCAGAATTTACCCTTCCACCACTGCAAGACCGAGTATACAGTCTTCTGCGCCCTGATGAGAGGCGAACGACCGGATCGTCCCCCAAAGAAAGAATGGTTTACAGACAATATCTGGGCACTTACAACGCATTGTTGGGCCCAAAATGCTCTCGATCGTCCCTCGTCGCGCGAGGTTTCCGTTGTTCTTTGCAGGGAACTAGAACGCAAACAACAATGTGAACGAGAGGATACCCACAGGAAAGTCCAAAACCTTGTCAAACAAATTCAAAGGAAGAAAGGGCTTGGAAAAGATTCGAATGGGCCAACTCATGGAAACCGTAGAGATGTGAAAAAGAAGTTGCTTGGTGGGCTAACGCGTTGGAGGTTCCACTCAAAGCAAAGGGAGACTCTGGAGAACCAGTGGAGGAATCGCACAGCGATGCATACGGAGGGTACGGCGCAGCAAGATGGGAATCAGCAGACAGCGTGTTCCGAGCTAACAATCAAGAGAAAGAGACTTGGCATTGGTGCCCGCAAAGCGATGCTTCTTCTCAATCAAAGCCGATCTAAATGTACTAATTATATAGGTTGTAGAACAAGCTTACTTTAAGCCTTGAACATTGAGTGACGAGTAAATCGCCTGACAGCACCGGTATATTGTGTTGTCCAAAAGGGATCCGAGTCGACGATTTTCATTTAAGTATTCGCCATAAAGAAGCTGAAAATGGCCGTCATTCCGGAGCATAAAGAGAGATATGAGATTGTCCTTGGGGGTATTTCTAGTATATGACAAACGCTTGAGCAATCTGAGATCGGTATTATCGTCCGGAAGGGGGGGAAAGAACAGCATTTGCTCCAAGTAAGAATGAATCTCCAGACTCTGTTCCCTCTACTTCAAAATCTGCTAGCACTCTCACTCATACCCCCTTGGATTCTTCCCTTGCCAATTCCACAAATCCCTGCACATTGTCTCAAGATCATGTGGTGCATCAAAGCCCAGTTCTGCGCGAGCCAGTGCAGGGTCGGCGATCAGGGCTGGGACGTCTCCGCGGCTATGATAACCAGACCTTGGCATTTAACGACTGGAAGATTGATAAATAAACAAAATCCTCACCGTCTTCCAACAACCTCAGTCTTATAATCAAAACCTGTAGCTTTCCTCATCGCTTCCACGATCTGTAGTACCGACATTCCCTTTCCTTTACCTAGATTGTACGCTTTGAATTTGCCTTTGCTGACGGGTATACTTGCGTAGACGGTCTTGTTGAGGTCTGACCCTTCTTCGAGTGCCTGTAGGGCGAGTACGTGGCCATGTGCGAGGTCGAGGACGTGGAGGTAATCACGGACGCAGGTACCGTCGATAGTGGGGTAGTCATTGCCAAAAACCTAAAAAAGATGTTAATGTTGATCAATTAAAAGAAGTATTGCGCAAGAAACTTACTTTTAAAACCGGATCGTTGACCCTGCCTACAGCCATATGAGCTAAGAGAGGTAAGAGGTTTCCTGGACGACCACGAGGATCTTCGCCTATCCGACCGCTGGGATGTGCACCAGCTGGATTGAAATAGCGAAGAGAAATTGCTTGAAACGGTATTTTCCTCGTTGTCGAGCCTGTTGCACCTGATTGGCTCAATTAATCCTTTATTGAACGCTGATGATTATGACACACCATTTACAAGCACCGCACTACTCTCGCACAAATCCTCGACAATCAACTCACACATGACCTTTGTTCTCCCGTACGGTGAATCGGCCAGTCTTCGTGTTGTTTCTGGAATCGGTACCTCCGGAGGCGTACCATAAACTGTCGCGGAACTGGAATAAACCAACCTCGCACAACCAAACTCTTGCATAATTTCCAGCAAGGAGATTGTCGCTGCCACGTTATTCTTGTAATACGTTAACGGAATCTCCGTGGACTCTCCAACGGCTTTATACGCGGCTATGTGCACGACGCCCCATATTCCACCTTTGGTGGTGTATGAGGAGAAGATGGAGCGAATAGAGGTCGGCTTGGTGAGGTCGCAATCGTGCGCGTCAATGACAGTGGAATCTAGATCTTGAGCTGACGGTTGTGGTGATGAATCTTTCAATTCAGAAAGAGCAAGCTCGGACACACGGGTCAGAGCGGCTGGTAAAGAATTGTGGTGGTTGTCGATAGAAATTACTTTGTATTGTCGCGTTTTGAGCAGGGTATAGACAACGTGTGAGCCTGGCGATGGAAGTTCAGCTGTTCTTGCTCTGAGATCACAAAGAATTAAATACTTACCAATATATCCAGCACCTCCGGTGACTAGTACGTTCTATGGAAGAACAGCTTGAGCAAATCCAAATTCAACTTCATGATTGATTCTGGACAAAAACGAACTTTGAGCGGAGCTTGTCCTGTAGATGTCATCCCAATCAACGTAGATTATATGAAAAAAGTTAAAGGTGAGGGAGTGAGCGGGCGCGCAGAAGAAAACGTTTTCCGTCGGTTAACTTCAAACATCAATGATTAAATCGATAAGATCGCTTGCTTCTCCCGGTTCCGGCCCGGGTATCCCTTGACAACTCGTCCAGTTATTTTTTGCACCGTATTCCGCCTCAACCTCGGGGTTTTCAGTAAAAATTTGCCATATGTTCAGCCATATGCAACATCTATAAAGCACAGTAATTTGGCGTTATCTCGAGCCACAAAGCGGTATAGTGCACGTAGAATACAGTTGGGGCATTCAAGAAAACAATCACGAATAAGGAAAACAATTGGTGTTGCGTCTGCTACGACCCGTCTCGCCCAAGACAAGTCCTACAGATAATTCTAGGCAGCATCTAGATCTTGCTGTGTACTCCCCGGATCTTCAAGCCCTTATTTTTGAATTGTCCGAACGGTTCTTAAGCACCTCTTTTCTCGAAGAATAACTCTTGAATAAAATGTCAACTACCAATTTTGATACTCAAGAACCGCTCAAAGTCAGCCATTCTTTCTAACCAACAGCAATCGCTCATCTCTCCGTTTCCCAGAACGTGTTGGTTACCGGAGGTGCAGGATACATAGGTCAGCATTTCATCCTTGTTAAGGATTCTATCAATTTGATCCAATCTCTCAACAAGGCTCCCATGTAATTTACACCCTCCTCAGAACCCATAAATACAAAGTAATCTCCATCGACAACTACCACAACTCCTTCCCAGCTGCTCTTACCCGTGTTTCCGAGCTCGCCCTTACCGAACTCAAAGCAGCATCTGATTCCCAACCTTCCGCACAAGACATTGACTCCACCGCAATTGACGTTCACGAGTGTGATCTAAATGACGCATTCGCTGTTCGCTCAATCTTCTCTTCCTACTCTTCTAAAGGTGGGATCTGGGGTGTCATCCACATCGCTGCATATAAAGCTGTCGGTGAATCCAGCGAGATTCCATTGACGTACTATGCCAATAACGTCGCCGCTACAATATCCTTGTTACAGACCATGCAAGAATTCGGGTGCATGAGATTGATTTATTCCAGCTCCGCGACGGTCTATGGTGTTCCGCCTGACATTCCTATCAAAGAAGAGACGAGGCGGGAGGGTGATTCAGTATATGGGAGAACGAAAGTCATGTGTGAGTTGATCATACAGGATTTCTGCGATAGTGTGATGAATGACAGCGGTAAGTGACCTTCGTGATTTTACTCCAAGACTATTCAGTATAACCATGGTTCAAAATTAGGCTCGAAGACTTCATTCCAAGCTATTTCCCTCCGGTATTTCAACCCCGCTGGTGCTCACCCAAGTGGATATATTGGCGAACATCCTCGTGGGAGACCGGAAAACCTTTTACCCCTGTTGGCCCATATGGCTGTAGGTACAGTTACAGATCCGGTCTTGAAGGTAAAATCGTTCGCTAACTTCCCTCGACTCGTACCTCACGTTCTGATTCCCTACATTCAACAGGTATTCGGTAACGACTACCCTACTCCAGACGGCACTTGTATTCGAGACTACCTTCACATTCTAGATCTCGCTGCGGGACATGTAGTTGCACTGCAAGCACTTGAGGAAGGGTCGGAGCTCAATGCGAAGGTATTCGCTAGTTCCACCCAATCCCAAGGGAGATTCAAAGCCTACAATCTGGGAAAAGGCCATGGTATGAGCGTGATGCAGATCGTGGATGCAATGAGAAAGGCTACAGGGCATGATTACAAGACGGAGGTTATCGGGAGGCGGTGAGTCCTCATTCCCCTCGCACTGCTCGTTTCCTTGGGCTTTTCATCCAAATGTCTCACGATTTTCTCTATTCCCTTTCATTCAGCCGCGGTGACGTCCCAGAACTCATTGCTGACCCAGCTCTCGCACGAGCTGAGCTAGGCTTCGACGCCCCTCGAGATCTCGAAACAATGTGTAGGGATCTGTGGAATTGGCAGGTGAAGAATCCAACGGGGTATGAGTGAATCGTTTTCGATGCATGTATCTTTTCCTCCCCTTCGGTGATGTTTATCGACCCCGGCAAAAGTGCTCTGACTTTGTTTGGACAACTCCTGTTTAGTACTTTTGTATAGTACTCGGCAGAATAATGATAGTATTCAAAGAACGTGTGTAATGTGTAATGTATAGGAGTTTGTACGAAACCCGTATGTAGTTCTAAACTTATATGCTGAGTAGAGTTTTCGTGTCCGTAGATTTTATTCCCCTCTTTCGAATCAAAATCTATATCGCAATGCACTCTTAAATCGCAAGCGTGTTCTGGATCGCAGAAAGAGACGGGGAAAAGAAATATTCACCGCCGCGGGAAACGACGAAGTCTGAGGAAGAAGTGAGTATTTCACCACCTGCCTGAGAGTCAAAGGTTCGAGAGTTCTCTGACTACATACCTTGGTCGATAGTGATAATCCTAGTCGGATCTGCAGGATCAAGTCCAGAAGGGCTACGTGGCACATCAGCTTGGCCTAAACCGTCAGTTCCAATGATTGGGTCGACTCCCTGCAAGAGGAATTTGAGAGAAAGAAAGAGACACGAGAGGGAGAATTTCAGCGGTGAAGTGCGTAAAGTAGTTGTAGTACTTACGGGTCTGTTGACAACAGGATAGGATAGTGACGGGCGACCGTTCATCAGAGCTAATTATATCGAAAAATGTGTTGACACTTACGGTGCTACAAAGCAGCGAATGAAAATAAGTCAGCGTGAGTAGCATATATGTATGGCCAAATGTCAACACTCACTTGCTTTACCGCCAGGAAACCTGGAGTGACATTATTCAGTATGAAGGAATAGGGGTAACTCTTAAAAACATACGCTGCGTTGTTCGCCCAAAGTTGCTGTAGGAAGGCGAAGCCGGCATTAATATCAGATTGGTACGCGACTATACAGCGAGGGGGAACGAGGTCATTAAATTCAGGCTTGACCATAACGGAATGCATACCAAAGGCTAGGCCACGCTCAAGGCTAGGATCTGTACTAGAAACGTTGGAGGCATTTTCGGCGTCGGTAACTGTAAAATCAGGTTAGCATTGAGCAATGCCAGTTTGTTTCAAACGTTCCCAACATACCTTCGGGCCCATACGGAATTCCTGCACGGATAATATGATTCGCTGTATTCTCAGGATTCAAGCCCGCACGAGGATTCGTTTTACGAAGATGAGCAGAGAACGGACAGTGGGTCTGGTCAGTGTCTAGGTCGAACCCAGGGTGAGAGTAGTTGAAGTTGTTGTTCCGTTGAGGGTCAGCGGCAAGGACGGGGTCATCTACGGTAGGAGTTAAGTCGACTGGGGCTCCCTAGTAAAAAAAGAAGCAGAGGATTGTAAGTGACGGGAGCTTCGCTGGTGGAAGAAAGAGAAGCTTGATTGATTCAACACCTACACTTTTCCACCGGCCCATCATCCTGGCGCCTAACAATTCAGCATTTTGATCAGCCGTCAAGTTGGGGTTGGAGAGCGCATTATCGACAAGGAACTTGTTGAACTCTGGTACACGTTGCTGTAATTGGCGGAAAGCCAGGAACGAGCCGTCTTTAGCCCACGCAGGGCGAGTAACAGTATCGCCCGTTTCGCCTAGAAGGAACAGTCCTGGATCAATGACTTGTTGGCCCGGGAGTGGGGTGGAAAACCCAGTAACTGCGGGATTGCTTATTCCATCCATGAATCCAAAATCTGTTTCAAAGTAAGGGGATTATGATTAATGGAGACTGATAGAATGATAGAACAAATGAAAAAAAATGGATGGATCATCTTACGTTCATGTCCTTGTTGATCTGCCGGTCGAGCTTGCCCTTGAAGGCTGTAAGCCTCTGTAATGGACCCATTCAAGAGAGCCTGAATCTGCGACAGCGTAGCATTCACGTTGTCCACAGTATCTGATGCGAGCAGGAAGACACCGTGGATACTAGTACCAGCAAACGCTGATTCCCAATTACTTGTCTCGTCTCCAAGAATCGATGCTACATTATCAATCTGCCCATTAGCAAAAGCTGTGTCACCGAGATCATCCGTGATGTCTAGGGTGGTGAGTCCGCGCTGTGAGAAGGCGAGATTAACGGCAGTCGTTGGCTGTGTATCTACCGCGAGCAGCTGGCTAGTAGGGGTGATGAGCGGGAGAATGCCTGATCCAAGTTGAGATCTGAATAAGGTGGAATTGATGATAGTGAAGAAAAAGAAGAGTTCTTTGTTCTTCTTCATCCCGATGCTACATGAACACCGCATAATGAGAGATGAAAACTGACTTCTCCCTCACAAGGAAAACCTACAGGATGTCACCTTGGATGTTGGTAAGGTTTAATCCAGCCTCAGCAGATGCACTAGCAGCTTGCTGAGCGGAAGGTAGTGCTGGAAGGGCAGCTGGATCTAAAAAAAGCATTCATTGCTGCACAGATAGTATAGTCGGAGAAACTCGTAAAGGAACTTACTGATGAGCAGCGAGTTTGTTCGAGTTCTGGGTTTGAGAACAGAGGATGGAGTACAGAACGCCGGCTGTAGCGCGATGGCCACAGCGAGGAATGGGACGAACGCGAATCTCATCTGTTATCAGAGCGGGCTAGCTTATCACCACGCAAAGAGAGAGAGATCTAGAAGTGAAGAAACCAGGGAGATGGTCAGTCCTGGCATCTTCTTAGTCCTTCTTATACCAAGTCCTCTCGCAAAGCGATGCATTGTTTGTCGGCTTGGGATGCCATAAGAGACGGATTCGGCGATTGTAATGGAATGTGCAAGTTACATGTAACATATTGCTTTTCTCACCCGTGCTTCGGTCAAAGTCTTCCTAAGTTATGATTTTTCTCTTTCGTTCAATAGTTTGTTTCTGAATCAGAATACTCGCATATATTCGACGGAGCCGTTACCAACGTTTCAGATTCTAGAAATTGGTTGGGAATCAAGCGTTTACGGTTTTGCGGCTTGCTGAACTTACGAATTGATTTTCCGTTACTGAAAGGGAGAATTATTGGGAGTAACGTACTTCCTTGGTAATGTCAGCGAGTGATGACTGGGACTTGCTGTTAGGCTAGGCCCTATGCTGAATGGACAGTAACTCAGTCAGTGACACGGCAAGAACCAATGAGAACACAGTAATGAGACTTGAAACCTGATACCTTTGAGGCTTGCGGGGACTGCACGGCGCTTTGTGGATGACATCTGACAAAATGGTAACAGTGGCGGAAGCGAAGGCCCTACGCGTCAGCACAATAGACCTTTCCGTTTCGACCCGACTAACTTCCTTTTTATTTGTTGAATGGACTTGCGCGTCATATTGGAATTGTATCTCGGCTCAAAACCCCTACTCAGACCTCAGTAGTCAGAAGTTACATGCGAGCGGCAGACGTCTTGGCTGAAACTGTAAGGTCGAAAAGAAACTGAACTGTAAATTTTGACATTTATCAAAGGCATCCGTAAAGCACCTGGAACAACAGAGGGACCAGAGATTCGAGTTGCTACCTATGTACATACATCAGTTGACTGACATGCAGTGCCTGGAAGCATCTAAGGCCTCTGGTGGATGATAAAGCTCACCAAGACTAATTAATAAGTAAATGAAGTACGGGAATCAACTTGGGAGTACAGAATATGACTGTCAAATCCCTGCCATGATTCAGCCACAAGCATCTGAATCAGCACTCATGATAGTAAACAGCTGTGTATATAGCAGGAACGGTCAAAGAAGGCCTTCAGACGGCCCCTTTTCATCTATACTGATTCCCGTAGTATTCGAAGTGCTCATAAATCGATCCAAGCGCGGCTTGATTTCTGCGATTTCATCGACTTTGGGAGTGTTTGAATGCACAAGTGACAGCACATAGCACAGTTTTTTTTCAAGGATGAGAAGACATCGTGTAGTATCTTGACATCCTAGGATCAACGAAAGGGAATAACGGTACTTGGGGCGCCTGCTATGTATTCCTACAATTATAGCGGAGCAATCACACTTACAATCCTGTGTCTGTAGCAGGAACGGGCACGGCAAGTCTTGATAGAGCCCTTTCAGGTGAATTGTGTGGTTAGCTGGGGATGAATCGCGATGTATCAGCTGAAAGCTTCATGCAATATTCCTATTCCGGGTCGCCAAAAATATAGGTAGAAGACTAGACGGACATAGCGGCAGCGTTGGCCGTATGTTTCTCCTGTGCCTGCGACTCGTACCATGTTTTGGAAGGACCACAAAGTTTAGAATGGAAGGATAAAGAGATACCCGGCAGGCAGATCTAACCAAGTTCAGGCGCTTCTGCTTGGACGCTCGTGGCGTGACCTATCGGTTGGATGAAGCGAACGATGAACTTAATCCATCAGACCATGGTACAGGCTCGGCGGCGTGCTCTAGCAAGAGTTTTGACAGCATAATGGATACAAGTCACAGATGATCACAGTGGCCATGTGAACTCGAACCTGTACTTAAGACTTTTTCCGAACCCCACTATATTCTACTCCGATAGCAATAGTATCCCCCAAGCTCCCAGTGAATGTGGTTGATTCTCGTAGAGAGAGAGCCCCTGGAGGAATTCTCGGCGGAAGTGGCGACCGAACCTCGGAGGAGCGTAACCGTTTCCAGAGAGCAATTAGCGAAGCTTGTTGTGAGGCTCTAAATTTCGTCAGATTTCGTTTTCTGAAAGCTCATTCAGTCCTCCCCCTTCGTTTGGAGTCCATAGATAAGTATCTCGACCCTTTGAACGTCGTTCTGGCATTTTGATTTTTGCTGATGACTACAGAGCATCAACTGCAACGATCCTAAACTCCGTCCCACCGCCTGGGTCGGCAGTCTCCTTTAGAATTTCGCAAGAAAGAATATGGTCACCAGGAGGGAGATGCTCGGCTATGTTGTGCGTACTATCGGATAAAGGGACGGTGTCAGACACAGAATTTCAAGAATGGAAAGAGAGATGAACGTACTTTGCTACGTGGCTAGATAAACGGCAGGGATACAGTATGAAAATTGAGCGACATGTTCACATCATCCAGACGGAAGCACACGCACATATTTGTCAGGTGCCACCATCCGTCCAACCTTTGTCCTTTCTCCCTCTCTTCACCTACCCAACACCACGCGCTTCCTAATCCATAACTCTCACTTCTCAAATAGGTAACTCTCACCCTTCCCAACGCACTCGTTCTCACTCTGAACGCTACCTTCGCCCCAGGCTTCCTCCCAGTCAACCAAATTTTGTCCGGGTTCTTCGGATGACTCCATAGCGCAAACGCATCAGGGCCCTCGGTCGAAAGAGGGTAAGGAAGCGGTGTGAGAGGGTGCTTGGCGTTCGGAGAAGCGATTTGACAGGACGGTTTGGCGGGGAGTAGCCGAGTGGTGTGGTCGTATTTCTGGAAAAGAGATTGACGAGGGATATACTCCGAAACGTCTTGACCTTCATTGGGATTTGGTAGGCCAGGGGTTACACTATTTTCAAACCGGTCCTCGGGATATGGAGCCCAGTCGAAGCCTCCAACAAATTCGTTCCGAGAATCAGGGTGTGAAGCAGCTCGTTCTTCGTGCCAATCTTCGCATGCGATGCGGGAAGTGAAAGAGATAAGAAGGTCAGCGAGGATACGATGTCCGTTGACCCCTAAGTGTCGAAGATCAATAGCACCATCTGCATTGTGATGGAACCAGTAATCTTCGACTGAAGTGTCCGAGGGATTGAGTTCCGTTGAGCGAAAGATGTGTGGAAGGAGGACGTTTCGGACACTAATGGTTCATTAGATTGGATCAGAAGGAGCATCAAGAGTTTACCTGACAATTGGGGTATCATAATACTGTGCGACAGCAGTATGTAAATCGCCACCCATTGTTATTCTCGAAAACATGAGAGCCATTATCTATTACGACGAGATACTCAGTCATTTTATTGCATTCAAGGACTAAACTTACTTGAAGATTTATGATTGCAGGTTGCTTCGGGAGAGCAAAAATCGCTCGAATGAGATTTTCATACCCCATCGCAAGCTGCTCCAATCGCATATCGTTGATTGCCAACTCGATTACCACTAGATCCACATCTTCTGGAATATGCTCGAGAAGACAAGTCTCCATATAATCGCTCACGGTCGCGCCGACAGAACCGTTGATAAGCTCTACCTCGACGTTCTCAGGAGAGAAGGTCTCCCGTATATATTGAGCATAAAGAAAAGACCAATTGGTTCGATAATCCCTCAGTCCGTGACCTCCAGAGACAGAACCACCGATAATTCCTATTTTTATTTTCTGGCCAGAATGAAGTTTGCGGAGGACGCGCTTGAGACGAGCGTTGGGGCCTTCATAAGCGCGTGAGCGGGCAAGATTGAAGGATCTGTACGAAAAAATTAAAAAGTTTTGGATTGAATAAAGCTGAAACAAGGACTTGCCCGTATCGTTTACAAATGTCATCAGTAATCGTGCAGTAATTACAGTATTGGGGTTCAGGTTCCGTCACTGCATTGACTGGGGTCGGTGTCGGCGATGGACTGAATATCACTGTCATAGTGGCTGTCAATTCCGCTGCCGCTTCAGTGTGGTGTGGCTGTTGAGTGCTCTGAACGTTGTTGGCATTGCAATAGAATGTGGAGTACCCATCGAGTTTCCCGTCGACAATAAGCTTTGAGAAGAGGATGATGAAAAGGACGACAAAGGCGAGGATGAAATATTGAAAGGAATGTAAAGATATTCGAAGAGAATGAAATCGACCCATAAGCAAGAAGAGTGAATGCCTCTATTAAAGGCAGCCCTACGATCTTCTCTACTGTCTGTCCTCACAAAGTATGAGTTTGTTGACGCAGGTTGCGGACGAGGTGGAGGAAAGAAAGAAAGAAAGTTATGCGATGATAACACGGATGGAGTTTTCCGATCTTTACTTGCCGAGGCCCGGGTGACAGGATTTTGAATTTGCGATTAGATTTTGGAGTTTGTAAGCGTGGCGTTTTACTTCCTTTCAATTGTTGTATGTACAGTAAATTTGACGGATAATGGCTTATCGCTGTCTCTACTGCAAGAGTCATTCGGATGGAATTAGGAAACACAGGCAGAGTTGTAGTACAAGCCGTCCCATAATTCACCACCTTGACCAATGATATTTCGCCACCTACTTCTCCTTCAGCTTGGTAGACATTTCTACAAAGCAAAAGATGCCAGCGAATGAGATAAATTCAGGTGGAGCCCGAGGCGAAAAAAGAAGCAAATAAGAACAACGTTGCCACTCACGTTTGCCCTTCTGCAAAACCGGTTCGTTCGTCGGAGCAAGTGCATCAACAACGTACACATCCTCAGCAGATGCTGCAGCGGCATGGTAAGTCTTTTTTCCGATACGGAAAAAGAACGAAACGCCGTGTAAATGCTTCGTTTCAGGATTATTTCTGAGTTGTACTTGTGAGGTCTTCGTTGTCGATGCGACGATGCCCTCAACTTGTTGAACGATACCTGCTACCAATTGATCATAAACTGTGATCGTATGTTCCTTGTCGGTATTGTAATCGAATCTGACATTGATAACAGCCTCGGAGTCGGTCTCATCTCGGCGACTTGGAGTTGAGGAACGCTGATGATCCTTCGAATCGAGGTTTTGGAGGGCAGCATTGCCTGGATCATTGGACTACGAAAAGGTGATATGAACAAAAGATGGGGTAATCTTTTTTTCCTGCTTACAGTGCGACTCAGGGACGGTGCAGCACATACAGCAGAGGCGACTGCGAGCATTCCAAGAAAAAGGTTGAAGCGCATAGCGCGAAAAAAAGGTGGTAAAGATGATCTAAAGGTGAGTGAGGTTGAACTGGAGCATTCTTCTCAGCAGATGAAGGACTTCCAGAGAGTACCAGGCAAACACTTACATTTTTTTGCAGGTCAGTTAAAAACCAATAATAGACTGAAAGTCAAACATTCAACCGACCGCATACCTCAAAAATGTACAAACCTCAGCGAACCTTTTTTTTGTCCAGCAAAAGGATTCAACTCGACCAGCGAGATGAGCGTTGTCAATGTAAAGAAAGAAAAGAGGGACGAAAGCGAAGCTACTACATGTTTTCAACTGCGCTGGCTTTGATTGAATCCCGTCGGACAGTCTAGGTAGTTAAGCGCCGCGTCTTGGTCAACTTCTCTCATTTGAACTAGTTCAATGAAGTTTATCCACCCGAACAGTTAAATTGCATGCCCGCAAGGCTGTATTCTTCTAGAGTGGAAGTGGAAGCAGACTGAGGATGAAAATTGGCTCACCAGCATCTCGGCAAAGCGTGTTTCCCCCGCTGGACCGGGGAGTTTTGCCCATTTTGGCCCGAAAATGATTTTTCACAATTTCTCCCTGCATGCCGCGCGCTTTCTTTAGTCCTCCCTACAGTTTCATTTAGCAAGGGAACTTCGAACATGGGTCGAATACCTTTTTCACGCTCTTTCCAATACTTCCTAGTCGTCATCTTCCTTTTCTCAATAATTCTCTACACTCAGCAGCTCTACACTGATACCGAGGGAAACTCAATCCTTTCGTTCACTTCTCCTTCGAATCATTGCAATGTCAACAATCAGCAAACACCAGAGCCTGTAGTAGGGGCTGTAGAGCTAATTCCAACAACTACAACAATAACAGTCACAGCGACATCTACACCGACGTTGGCACCGATATCATCAGAGGCGGCAGTGAAAAATCCCGAGCCACCGTATTGTAACTATTGCACCTCTACCGACGAGCTTTGTAAACGATATGGGTGAGTTTCGATCTGTTAAATGACTGTTCCTGCCTGACCCCTGTCATCGGTGCAGCTCTTTCAACTTGGCCCGTTCCCGCGCCTACGAAGGTCCCAACGCCCGTCTTAAACGCGTTCTTCGCAAACTACGTTCGGGACAGAAGATCAAAATCGGTATTATCGGTGGGTCCGTCTCAAAAGGCCACGGGCTTACAGACCGCCGTAATAACTGGTCCCACATCTACGCTGAATACATTCGCGAGACATTTGCCAGTTCAACTTCTTCTGACGCCGCCAATGTTGAAGTCGAGCTCATCAATGGTTCGGTTGGGGCGACGGTCAGTGAATATATGGAGACGTGTTTCCGAGAACATATACCGGAAGATGTGGATTTGGTAATTATTGAGTTGGCTATCAATGATCAGCGGCTAGAGGGGCTAGCAAAGGGGTATGAGAATCTTATTAGGGCGATTTTTGCTTTGCCACTTAGGCCTGCAATTATCAATGTTCAGGTATGTCTAACAATCGTTCTTTCCTGCCAGTTCCCTCATGTTTTCTCGGTAGATCATGGCGCTTATGTTCCCTACTATAACAATGGGCGGCGATCTTCACACAGCTATAGCCGAATACTACGATACCCCTATTATCAGGTAAGTTGCAGTAAAATCTTCCTTCCTTCACATACATTTTACCTTCTCGTTTTAGTATCCGTAACGTTCTCCTCCCACATATTTTACGCTCTACACAGCTGAACCCTTCGGATACATCCGTCGAAGATTACTGGTTCGAACACGATGGCAATGGCATCGACCTCCGTCACCTTAGCCTCCACGGCCATCGCATGCTTGGCGATCTTCTTAAATCCTTCACCTCCCGCGTCGCATGTGAAGGTTGGCACGAAGAGCAACAACAACAAGCCAGCTCACATAACAAAGACACTAACGTTGTCGGAGGCTCGGATTGGGCACCATATGATAGCGATCGTCTCGAAGAATTCACTCCAAGCCTGCCGAATCCTAACGATGGCGAAGACGTCTCTGAATACATTCCTCGCCAATCACTATTCCAAAAGTACGACCACACCACCATTCTTCGACCTGCAACACCCTTTTGTCGAACAACGAACACTCTTGCTGGGACGGCGTACTATTCGCCCTATGCCCACTTACTTGAACCTCTACCGGCGCCGTTATCGACTGAAGGTCCGGATGCGTTTGCAATGTGGAGCCATCCGGAAAATCCTGGAAAGGTATGGTTAACTGCACGGAAGCCAGGGGTCAAAGCCGCGTTCAATGTACAGACGAGTGCGTTGGGCAGAGTGAGGGTGACTTATTTGAGAAGTGAGAGTTTCGGTCTTGGGAGCATGTGGTGTTGGCTTGATGACAACAGACAGAAGGGAAGGAGGCTGGATGGCTATTGGCATTTGAAAGATATGTAAGTGAAATTCGGAGAAATCTTTCAGCGATAACTGATTGTTCTCGATTCCTATCTTCTGGTGACTGACCTTAAACAGCAATGTTGCAAAGTTTGTACCTTGCAGCTTTTTTGTAATGATCAACGCTCACGATTCCCTTTTTCTCCCTTTAGTACGCATGCCATTGTTGAAGACGCCACGCCCGGCGAACACATCCTCCACTGCGAAATTATGAAAGAAACAAAGGATCCTGGAGGTGGGACAGAATTTAGGATCGTCGCCGTGGACGCTTTGTGAACGTGGCGTTGAGAATACTCAAGTCACGGTGATCACAGGACTTTGATGGGCATATCCATTCCCGGTCCATGCCTTCGTACGCAATAGACACGACATCTGACATCGATCATCACTCTGCTCGACGATGTATATGGTGTTCATGCACCTCATTCAGTGGCGCGTGGAATTGGCGGATTATCATTTGGACTAGAACCCATCGGTCGAGGTTGCAAGGGGGGTAGAATTATACTCGCTCTCTTTGGCGTATCACAGTCTATCTGGGTAGGAATAATGGCACTAATTGCAATTCGCACTAAGGGCTGTGGTGAATGAAGTCGCAATCACTATACACGTTTATTGCTAGGTAATTGCAACGAGGCTAATGATACCTTCATCAGCTCAATACTCACTATAATCACCTCTCATCCAAATCAAAATTGTGACAAGATTCAAATCATCCGAAATGAGCCCTTGAGGATTATTCACGAAGATGTGATAGATGTGAAGAGTCATCGAGGGAAGGTCGGCCTCGAGGCTTGGTTGGAATCGCCCGATGCGTCAAAATGAAAACTCATCTGGGAACATGCGGACAGTCTAGTGAATGTGAAGACTCGAAAATGGTACTCGCTCTTTATTATCACTTGCCATTCGTCGATGTGACCATATCCGGCACTAACTCTTTATTATCACTTTGCGTTCGTCGGTTAACGTCGACTCCTGCAATTCCTTCACCGGCTCCTGTCCTCACTCCTCCCTGTCCGCAACGTATTACTCTGCGACATGAAAGAGAAGAAAGACATGAAGATTTGGAAAGCAGCTAGACTAACGAGTATAAAAACCAGGATGCCAGTCGGTGAGTTTCTCATCAATCCACCTGGATAGCTCTGTGTTACACAGACATTCTCGACGCGACAACTCTCACCCACACGGATTTTCGTCGAGTTTACTACGTTTAGTCCTCTGTCTACGCCATGTCTTATACCAACCCGCTTCACCCACCTGTCCCAGCCTCTAAGCAGTCTACGTACAACTCCCTCTCCGCCTCCATGGCATCCACCTCTTCGATCTCGAGCCCAAATTCACGACGCCGTCGTGTCCCATGTAATCTTTCGTCCAAATTTCGCTATTCGAGTCATCCTCAGGCACCTATCGCCTTCGATTGTCAGGGATACCCTGGTGCTGGAATGCCAATGCGAGAGATATACGCGCGAGGAGAAATCGCATTGGCCCAGATGATGGAAAGAGGAGCGGAACGCATTACGATTTTCGCACAGAGTGGAGTAAGAAGAATTAGTTTGGTAGTGAGTGTAAGTCGGGTTTATATTTGTTTCTGTTCCCTTTTTCGTATCTGATACAGAAAATCAGTGGCCTGGATACGAACATCTAGAATGCGCGTTACCAATCGACGTGGTCTTATCTTCCGGATATATCACGAGAGTACAGCTAGCAGCTGCTGTGACGAACACTTTTGTACAGTTTATTGAAGTAAGTCCTTATTCATAACTTGATATCGTCCGATGTCTAACCGACTTCCTATTGATAGCGCACTCAAAACGAAGGCTCTACATCACCTGAATGGCGGCTTCACGCTAGAGGAATACAATTCACCCAGCTCTCGCTACTATCTCTTATTCATCTGTCGGAAGACACATGGAGAGCCGAGATTGCAGTGGATTTTTAGATGTAGTGGGGATGACTATTTATGATGCCTCCATAGTACTGTATACCCTCTAAGCTAATTCTCTACCTTTATATTCCTCTCTTTTATGAGGCACAAATGTATCTACACGCGTCGCGAGACGCGTCGAGGCGTTCGACACTTGCATATCACGTGTCTCTGACAGCTGCTACACCTTCGATTCTCCATTCATTTTCAAACTTCGAAAGCCAGGCTAAAAACACACCGTGAGCAACGTTGTGAAAAGTGCTGGCATCCTTCCAATGAGCAACTAGTCAATAGTAATGGGAAACAGAACAGAGAAATGACGCCATTGATAAGCCGTAGTTGTGTCACTCAACTGGTGTTTACGCCTGAGATCTAGGCTTATCCATTCCAGTACGTTCATCTCATGCTCAGAATTTCTCGTCTTACTCAAAAATCTCGGACTGCGATCAGGCTATCTCAACTACGTTCACATCTCAACATACGTCCCACTAGCTCTATTAGATCAACATCAAGGACAATGACCACTGCAGTATTTCCAGAGACGATAGAGGCATTCGCAATCAATAAGGTGTGCGAGAGGGATACATATGGCATGAATTGGATAAATTGAGCGATTCTGCTTTGCAGACTGGTGGCTTTGAAGTTCTCGAAAAAATGACTCTGCCGTTTCCAAAAGTCGAGCCAGGTCATCTTGTGATAAGAGTAATCCCTTCGCTTTCCCATGGAATGCAGTTTTGACCAAAATCATAGGTGGAATGGATCGGTGTCAATTTTATCGATACGTATTACCGGTACGCGCTCGCCGTTATCCTCCAAGAAGCTCTCGGTTCATGATTATTGCAGCCAAGGACTCTACCCTTACCCAAGTTTCCCTGCAGTCCTTGGAAAAGAAACTTCAGGTGAAATTATCGCGCTGCCAACTGATCCTGAGGTGCTCAATAACCCCGATTTCCAACGGATGGGGTATCAAGTCGGAGGGAAAGTCGCAGTCGTATGAACTCATCTCCAACTTCCGTTCACTTCATGACCTGATGGGATACCCGAAGGACTTCCTCGGAACACATTCTACATACATATCTGTCCCTTGGATCAAAGCCTACACAATTAACCATGGCGTTTCAACCCGGATCGCCGCCGCAGGTCTTGTTCAAGGCCTCACCGCTCTCAGCTTTTTTGAAGAAGCCTACAAAGTCAAAAAGGGTGATACGATACTCGTTCATACAATTGCTGGCGGTCTCGGACTGTTGATGGCCCAGTTAGGCAAGCACCTCGGTGCGACGGTGATTGGTACGACGTCAACGAAAGAAAAGGCGGAGTTGGCGAAAGCACATGGGGCGGATCATGTCATTTTGTACAAAGAGGAAGATACGGTGAAGAGGGTACTGGAGATAACGAATGGAGAAGGAGTTGATGCAGTGTTTGATGGCGTTGGAAAGGATACGTGCGGTATATGCTTGTGAGAACGAAATCCAAAAGCTGATCCATGATATTGTAGGTTTGAAAGCAATTTTGAGATGCTCCGTCGAAAAGGCACCCTCGTCTCCGTAGGCAACGCATCTGGAGCGGTTCCTCCTATGTCACCACTCAAGCTCCTCCCCAAGAATCTTAAGCTTTGCCGACCTACGTGCGTGCTCCTTGATCCTTGTTCTTCATTTTCATTTTCATTTTCATTTTCATTTTGAATTTATTTATTTGGGCATAGAATGAACCACTACATTGTCACTCCTGACGAAGCATACTTTTACGGGGACAAACTCTTCGAAATGATCTCAGCTGGTGTTCTCAAAATTAACATATTTAAGGAATATCCGTTTACACAGGAAGGGGCGCAACAGGCCCAGAAGGATTTAACTGGAGGAAAAACTACGGGAAAGCTTCTGATTAAAGTGACGCAGGATTGAAGTCTCAAGGTGCGAGAAGGGATAGCAAGAAGTGATGCTGCGCGAAGGGATAATAAGTGAGGAAATAAGTAGACTGGAAAGTTCGTACTGTCAGCAATGAAGACTTTCATCACTTACTCATGACAACACATGTTGAGCTCTTGCCAAATTGTGGGTCCTGCGTAAGTTTTCAGTCTCTCTGAATACGAGGATAATAGAATAATTGCAATCTCTACATGCTACTCTTACATATCAAATGAGTGTATCGTCGTCAATTGTGGCGGTCTATTATGATCATAAGTGAGGGCCCTACGCTGGTCCTGCGTCTCTCACGATTTTCACTCATTATGAAGAGGTTGTGGGGTCGCTGTGCTTGTCACCTTTGAAGATATTGTGTCAAGTATTGTACATCGTCCCCGTCCCCTTTATCCGGGCCTGCATTCTTGACCTTGATTAAAATGTACTACGAGCTTGTTCAGTTGTTTTAAATCAAACACTATACATCCAGATATAGAGTAGAGTAAACTCCTTAATAAGTCAGTGATACCATCAGCTAGGTACCAAATCGAAAGGCTCGTACTCCCAAAAGCCATCGTTCACATCATAATCATCAAATTCTTCAATGCAGGCCTGAAGAATGTCTGTCGGTAGTTCATTCCGAATCTTATTCAGCTGGGTTACCGCCTCACGAGCAGATGGTCGGTCTTCAGCGCTATCTGCAGACATTTGTCGGAATAGTTTGAGAACATCAGGAACGACATGTTCTATGTGCTGCATATTAAGTGGGAGAGGGTTAATTCAAGGCCAGTTCAAGCACGCGGCTGTCAAACTTACGACAATACATCCCATGAATGACTTGCCTACTTGCCAGACATCTGCCTTGAATGGACAGTAAGGAAGCTCAGACCGCATTTCAGGAGGAGGAGGTCGCCTATATATGTCCCAGGGAAGTGGTGGTCCAGTCACAGTACGACTCGCAGGTTCAGAATCTGGGGAGAACTGAACGGCCCATTCGAAGTCGATGATATAGTAACGCGGACGTAAAAAATCTTGTTTTTGTTCAGGATCCCAACTCCCGTCGCGACGTGAGCTGAGAAAGTTGCTTAAGAACAGATCCTATGTGGACCAGTCAGAATTGACAGCCTTGATTGAAAAAACAGCATCATACACGGTGCACCACAAGATGATCATGCAGAAATGCGACGCCCTAGGGAGAGGTTGAACCTGAATGTTTGATTGAACAAATGAAGAACACACCTCCATGATTTGGCTCATTGATTCGAGAGCATGGGCAATATTTGAAAACCACGCGGGAGCAAAACTGCTGCCAACCAGCGGAAACACGCCAAACACCAGATTCTCATGATGAATCTCATGAAGTAAAGGTAAAGTGTGATTTCTATCAATGCCAGCATTCTTCCCTGTGGCCATTGTTCGTAAAACTTCGATACAATTTTCGCCCACGACGCCGTCACTTGGGAGAACAATCAACACATCGCGGTTATCCGTGGTACGTGCTGGAAAGTGCAGAGGAGACTAGGAGTCAAACTGAACACCAAACAAGAGATCAGGGCAATGATAGTACTCACTCCAATACCAAGTCACATCGATGGGGTCCTGGCGCATAAGCACTGACTTCATTTTCATAACTATAACCATCCGGAGCGCGAGGATTGTCATTGGGAGGTTGATGATTGTAACCGCGACCCACAATCCAAAGAGTGTATCCGCGCGACTGAAAGAATTGGCGATATTTTGACCAAAGCTCTGAACGACTAGCCGCGTCAGAAACAGATGTTCGCCATGCTGCCACAGAAAGCGTGTCCATTATGGAAAGAAGTTTGAGAGGAGCGCCCTACGTTTCTTTTTTTCATCACCAGGTATGTTCATTAACCACTACTGGTGTATTATATAAGTGTGGGTCAAATTTTTCTATAACAAAACTTTTTCTTGAACTGTGCAAAGGTCATAATTTCGAGGCAAAAATTCGAAGACAAAGGAACGGGGTAATCAATCTTGACTCCGAACTTCATTGGCAATTTTGCGTACATCCGTTTTTGAAGGTCTTCAGGAAGTCTCCGATGATGACCGGTTATCGTCGTGCTTGCTTAGACGTCGACGAAACCGGCCTTACAAATTTATCATCTTGGGCGATGTAATCGCGGACTAACAATCTATTTTCCTTAGTCTTGTTCCCATTGGTACTGCTTGTTAACTCCCCTCCCCTTTCATCAATTAGCCTTGGATAATCAAATCGATGACTGATTGAGCTACATATCTGACAGTTCCTACATTCAGGTGTTGTAATGCACTTGCATGCCTCAATCTATACTGCCTTTTGAGGTAAGTAAGCAGCGTATATAAGGCTTTGTTGATTGAAATTAGGACAGCAATCAAGACATTTTCCCGAGTCATCCCTACTCCGCTTTGCACCATAGCACCAAGACGATGTCAGCACTCGTATCTACCATTGAGCACCCACAGCATGAAGAATGCGAAGGACAGAATAATCCTTTCCAATATCCATCCACAGTCGAAGCTCTTGCTATAGCTCAAACCGGAGATATCAATGTGATAGAAAAGATCACTTTACCATTTCCAAAAGTTAATCCCGAAGATTTAGTTGTGAAGGTATCTTTCACCTTTATGTTTTGCTCTGTCTCTGGAAATGATTCTTCGCTAGGTTATGCTGATTTTATATTGCTTAGATTGAGTACATCGGGGTGAACTTTATTGATACCTACTTCCGTGAAGGTCTATATCCACTTGACCACTTTCCTGCCACCATTGGAGAAGAGGCAGCTGGAGTTATTGTTGCCTTACCCACTGACCCTGAAGTACTGGAGAATCCCTACTTTAAGAGACAGGAATTCAAGATCGGAATGAGCGTTGCCGTAGTATGTCATGTCAGCGAACTGTTTTGATTAGATGGATTGACTTATCGTTTGCTTCCCACCTCACCACAGACCACAATGGGTACAGACCAAACATACATTTCTATCCCGTGGTCTCGCGCATTCCCTACTCGCGGCGTCTCAACCAAGATTGCTGCAGCGTCCATCACCCAAATTGCCACCGCTATCACCTTTATGTCTGATGCCTACGCTGTTTCCCCTGGAGACACTGTCTTCATCCACACCATAGCCGGAGGCCTTGGACTTGTCTTTACTCAATATGCTAAACATCTCGGAGCGAGGGTAATAGGAACTACCTCGACTAAGGAAAAGGCGGAGTTGGCGCGAAAGAACGGTGCAGACGAGGTGATTTTGTACAAAGACGAAAACGTTGTTGAGAGAGTGAGGACGTTGACAGGAGGTATAGGGGTGGATGTGGTTTATGATGGAGTTGGGAAGGATACGTACGCATTTCGAAATATCTCCTTAGTATTGGTACTGAACGTTGTAGATTCGAGATGGACTTTGAAATACTCAAGCGGAAAGGCACACTGGTTTCGGTAGGCAATGCCTCTGGACCTGTACCGCCGTTCTCTCCTCTCAAACTCATGGCAAAAAACCACAAACTTGTCCGTCCTTCGTAAGTGCACATTTATACTAAGTATCTGTCTCATGAGCAGGCTCATTTCTCTTATAGGGTAACAAACTATGTGGTAACTGCCGAAGAAGCTTGGAAGATTGGAGGCAAAGTTTTTAATTTGATTACAGAAGGAGTGTTGAAAGTCAACATATATAAGGAGTACCCCTTTACAACTGAAGGAGGAAGACAGGCACAAATAGATTTAACGAATGGGAAAACGATGGGAAAATTGGTCATTCGAGTTTCTGCCAAGTAGTTCAAATTTACATTTATATCCAGGCTCAGCCCGGTCGCATCATATTTATGTTCTTATACACATCTTCTGTGGGCTAAGATAACGGTAAGCCTTGCTTTACAAGACGAGTTTCAGTCTCAGTTGGACGTTTGAAGGCAGAGAATGATATGTATCACCGTTCAAAAAGGATGCTGGCGAGACGTTTGTGAAATCTCCACATTCTCCGAATTGTACACAAGTTCCTCCACAAGGAAATGCTGTTCCTCGTCAACCTCGATCCATGTGCGCACTAGCACTGCCCACTCCGGATTTTCAGTCGTTTGTCTGAATTTCTGTAAGAGGTGCCTGGTTTGTCCCAGGTAGTAAATCAGGGTTTTGTCTCATGCAGACGGGGATTAAAAGCTATTCTCACTATGCTCACAATTGTGTTGCTACCTCGTCCGTTTACTCACGACTCATTTCGCCATCCTTCGCTGAAGGTGGTAAACAGAAGATTTCGAACATGGGCCGTACACCTTTCTCAAACCCCGTCCAATACTTCTTGATCGTTGGGGTCGGACTGTTTTCCTTGATTCTCTACCTCACATTTTTCATTTTCCTCGATGTG
This sequence comes from Lentinula boryana, assembly GCA_027886635.1. Lineage (NCBI taxonomy): Eukaryota > Fungi > Basidiomycota > Agaricomycetes > Agaricales > Omphalotaceae > Lentinula > Lentinula boryana. The sequence goes on from MU790651.1 coordinate 54,987, forward strand.
GAGGGAAAATTATCCCTTTCACTCGGCTCTCCCTCAACCTACTGCGGCTCTACGAATACCCATGACATGAAGCAAAGGACGCCGACGACTTCAACAATGACTGTAACAGTGACACCTACTCCAAAACCAGTCGAACCTGAACCCGCGTACTGCAATTACTGTTCTCCTACTGATGAGGTTTGCAAACGATACGGGTTAGCTAAATTAACAATATTCATCACAAATTCTCACTGACTTCATCGACGTAGATCTTTCAATCTAGCTCGTTCGCGCGCCTATGAAGGTTCTAATGCGCGCCTTAAACGCGTTCTTCGGAAATTACGGTCTGGACAGAAAATCAAGATCGGCATAGTTGGCGGTTCCGTCTCGAAAGGCCACGGGTTAAAAGATCGGCGTGATAATTGGTCGTACCTCTATGCTGAACACGTTCGCGACATGTTTGCCGAATCTACTTCTTCCAACGCAACCAATATTGAGGTTGAGCTCATCAATGGCTCTGTCTCTGGAACGATCACACAGTACATGGAGACATGTTTTCGAGAACACATTCCTGAAGATGTTGACTTGGTGATTATCGAGTTGGCTATCAATGATCAGCGGTTGGAATATTTAGCACAGGGATATGAGCATCTCATTCGGTCAATTTTCGCGTTACCTCAGAAGCCTGCGGTCATCAACGTACAGGTATATTGATTTTTCACTTTGTTGACTCGTCTTTATAATTATGCTATAGGTCATGGCCCTTATGTTCCCAACTATTACAATGGGCGGCGACCTTCACACCGCCGTTGCTGAATACTACGATACTTCCATCATCAGGTATGTTGCACCTTCTTAGCCCAATTTTCTTGATCATAATCTTGCGCTCTAGTATCCGTAACGTTCTCCTCCCACATATCTTACGCTCCACTCAGCTGAAACCCTCCGATAATTCTCTCGAGGACTATTGGTTTGGCCATGATATAGTTGGCGGCCTTGACCTGCGTCATGTTGGTAAAAACGGCCATCGCATGATAGCTGACCTTCTTCAATCTTTCACCTCCCGTGTCGCTTGCGAAGGTTGGCATGAAGATCAGTTAATCGGCACGTATAGCGAGGATTCTAATGTGGCAGGAGGCTGGGATTGGGATCCTTATGAAAGCGATCGAACTGCAGGACTTATTTCCAGTGTTCCCAACCCCAACGAAGGTGACGACGTATCCGAATATGTACCTCGCCAATTACTCTTTCAAAAATATGATCATACGACTTCTGTTCCGCCAGCAGTCCCTTTCTGCCGGACAACAAACACGCTTGTGGGTATGGCGGCTTTTTCGACTTATGCCCACCAACTCCAGCCTATGCCGGCGCCGTTTTCGAGCGAAGGTCCTGATACATTTGTGCTTTGGAGTCACCAGTCGAATCCTGGAAAGGTGTGGTTGACTGGGCGGAAACCCGGTGCGAGGGCTGCGTTCAAGGTGCAGACTAGTGCGCTGGGACGGGTGAGGGTGACTTATTTGAGAAGTGGAAGTTGGGGATTGGGTAGTGCGTGGTGTTGGATTGATGATGATAGACAGAACGGGCAGAGGTTGGATGGATATTGGAAATATAAGAATGCGTAAGTTGATTCCACAATCATTCTGCTCATGCCATGGTACTGAAAACGTTTCTTCTTTCCATCTCTATAGTCATGTAACAAAGTAGGTTCTTTCTGCCCCTTGTCAAGGAAGTTTCTCACCCAAACGCTTTAATCTCTTGTAGCACGCATGTTATTGTTCAAAAAGCAACGCCTGGCGAACACATTCTCTATTGCGAAATTCTAGAAGATACTAAGGAGCCTGGAGGTGCCACAGAATTTAGAATATCGGCCGTGGACGCTCTGTAGTAGATGATGGATCTGCCTAAATCATGTTATCGATATCTTGCTCTGCTTTAGTTATTACCGATATCTGTTCTGTGACAACCCCCCTTTAACGTAGTATACTCATGAATCCATGTTAGCCCATACAATAAATGAAAGCTGCCGATTACTCGTTCGTGACTCGTCTCCTTTCCAGAGATAAGTATGTCTAGAACCTAGAAACCTTTAGGTAGTACCGGAAAAGGGGTCATGTTGATCAGTGGTTGACGGTATTTCACGCGTGTCGCCAGCATGTACCTAGAATGTCTTGTAGGTCAAAATCGAGTGCTCGGCGGCCCTGCAATGTTGTGTTTTGACGACTTGTCCACTTCAAGTTTTCAACACACCAATTCAACACTTCCTCCATATTTATGCACAAAATCGACGCTGGTCAGCCTCTTCTAGCCCACCGGGAAGAATTTTGGCGGCTTGAGAAAGCCTTTGATAAAACAAGCATGGCAATCCATCATATTCCGTCATTCAAAATGAATTCCGCCCCTGTCTTTTCTCCGACTGTCAATCAGGGTTTTTTTGTCAGGTCCTGTCTTGTACTGTCTTATGCAACATGTTAAAAGATGAATAAATACACAACCAGTTTTCAGGTTTGTTTACCCCACCAGCCATGGGACGAATTCCCGCCCCACGCCCAGTCACACGCTCTGTATACTACTTTCTCATTGTCGGCGTCGTCTTGCTATCAATCGTCGTCTACCTTACACTGTTTGTCTTCATTTACTCTGACGCTGAAGGAAACTCGTCCTTCTCGTTCGGCTCTCCCCTGTCCTTCTGCAGTTCCAATGATCAACATGCAGCAGACCTGTCTCCGATTACCACAACGACAACTATCATAGCGAGACCCACACACTCAGCGACTTCAGCAGTCACATCAACGCCTGTCGAAGCGTCTGAAAATCTCGAGCCCGCGTATTGCAATTATTGTACATCTACTGACGAGGTTTGCAAACGATATGGGTAGGTCTTTTCCCACGACAAATGGTTGATTCATCTCAATAAACATCTTTTCTAGTTCCTTCAATCTTGCTCGTTCGCGCGCCTATGAAGGTCCTAATGCTCGTCTTAAGCGTGTACTGCGTAAAGTGCGCTCTGGACAGAAGATCAAGATTGGTATCATAGGCGGCTCTGTGTCAAAGGGCCATGGTTTAAGAGATCATCGCCATAACTGGTCACACATCTACGCAGAATACATCCGCGAAACCTTCGCCAAGTCCACATCGTCTGACCCTGCTAATGTCGAGGTCGAACTTATCAATGGTTCAGTTGGAGCGACGGTCAGTCAATACATGGAGACGTGTTTTCGAGAACATATTCCGGAGGATGTTGATCTGGTTATCATCGAATTGGCAATCAATGATCAGCGACTAGACTTTTTAGCTAAAGGATATGAGAATCTTATACGGGCGATTTTCGCGCTACCTCAGCAGCCTGCGATTATCAATATTCAGGTATGTTACTACTTCTAGGCATCAACTTTTGCTCTCATACTTACTCTTTACACAGGTAATGGCACTCATGTTTCCAACTATAACAATGGGCGGTGATCTTCACACCGCCGTAGCCCAATATTACGATACACCTATTCTAAGGTATTTGCTCTGTCTTACCTTTGAAACTTCGCCAAGCTCAGTATTTGTTTCCCTAGCCTCCGCAATGTTCTTCTCCCGCATATCTTACGTTCCACTCAGCTCAACTCCTCAGACAATTCCCTTGAGAATTATTGGTTCCATAATGACGCCAACGGAGTTGACCTTCGCCATATTAGTCAAAATGGGCACCGCATGCTTGCCGACCTTCTCAAATCATTCACTTCTCGCGTCGCATGCGAAGGCTGGCGAGAAGAGCAATCGCAACATGCCAGTTTGAGCGGCAAGGATTCCGACGTTGTCGGAGGTTGGGATTGGGTACCGTACGACAGTGACCGCTATGAAGGACTTACATTAAGTCTACCTAACCCCAATGAAGGCGAACAGGTTTCTGAATACGTTCCTCGGCTATCCTTATTCCAAAAGTTCGACCACACTACCGTTCTTCGACCTGCGATTCCCTTTTGCAGAACAACCACCACCCTCTCAGGGAACGGAAATGGTCTTTCTTCACCTTATGCGCATCTACTCGAGGCGCTGCCGGCTCCATTGTCTACTGAAGGTCCTGACGCGTTCGCGATGTGGAGTCATCCACAAAACCCTGGCAAGGTGTGGTTGACTGGTCGGAAGCCCGGCGTCAAGGCGGCGTTCAAAGTCCAAACGAGTGCACTAGGTCGAGTAAGGGTGACTTACCTGAGGAGCGGGAGCTACGGATTGGGCAGTGCATGGTGTTGGGTTGATGACAACAGAAATGCAGGCAAGAGACTGGATGGTCATTGGCAGTATAAGGACATGTTAGTACATGTCTTGCATCGATGTTTTCCTGTCACTAATCGTCCATGATGACTTTCACCATTATAGCCACGTAGCAAAGTATGTCACTCCTACCCTTGATTTTACGCTCTCTGACATTGATCTTCTCCCTCATTTAGCTCGGAAGTCATAACTGAGAATGCCACACCTGGTGAACATATTCTTAACTGCGAGATTATGAAGGAGACGAGAGATCCCGCCGGTGGAACGGAGTTTAGGATTGTTGCCGTGGACGGTTTGTAGATGGAATTGTGTTAGACAATAGTAGTCATTTTCACAATCCACCTCCGCTGAGTTTGATTTCGGAGTCATGTAATCTTCTGCCATGGACCCTGCTTTCAATGTTGTGCATGTGTATAGATAAGACAACTCTTCGCACAACGTAGACCAGAGTACACATATGGCTTTTATTACTGGAGATTTTGTCTGGGGCGCTGCAGATCCCGCGCAGACGAGCAATATACTCGAAATGCATGCTGAGCCCAGAGCGTCCCGGTCAATAGGCTGGACATTAGAATGAGAAGGGAAGTGTTCACGAAAACGAGCAAGGCATTCAGTATCCAGCGCACGCTGTCATATGGATATCCAATATTTCTCGGACATCTTTACAGATACACCGTTGGTGAAGTGGTTATCATGCTTGCCTTCCATCCACAGTAGAAGCAAGCGGCTCGGGTTCGATTCCCGAACGGTGTATGATCTGCACTGATAAAGAGTTTTTTGGTCTGGTTCTGAACCACATCATAACAAATATAAGACTACAATAATTCAAGAATAAATAGTAAATACTGTAAATCTGCTAAACTAAGCCACGTATTCCCAAGTGACACCCTCGAGACGACCAACGGCCGGATTAGCCAAGACACTGAAAGCAGACAGACTGAAGTCCAAATCAAATTCACCCGCGCATCCAGCACATCGGTCAACGATTTCAACTGTGACGCTGTGACCTCCATCTATAAGCACAGGGAGAGACGGACTTTCGGTGTCAGCTGTAAGAAGCAGGAGAAGAAGAGACGCACAAGAGGCGGTGACCTTCTTCCCGCAGATCGGGTTACTACACAACCAGACCGACTTGTAAGTATGATGAATGCGAACATGAAACTCATAATAAAGCAGTGTCCCTTCTTACAGGTTTGGATTAGCAGTCGCACCTCTATTGCAAAAAAAACATGAGCTTGAATTCTAGACGGATACATAATTCTTACGGGAAGGAGTCAAAGGCTTGATGACCAATTGCTGCAACCATTTGAGTTGCATCATTGACTAAACCACCTGTTTACACATTGTGAGGAAATTGTGATTTGGTTGGAAGGATAACACATACAAGCTCCTAGTCCCGGAGTATAAAAGGTTCCTACGAGAGATTTTATTAAAAGGTTATGATATCAATGTGATTTTTGATATTTTGACTTGCCGTCACCAGTGTAAACAGTACGACGGAGCAAGGGTATCGCTTGAATGAGAGCAATGAAAGAGAGAGCAATGAAAAGGAGAGATTTGTTAAACATGTTGTCGATAGAGAGTGGCTCGGATGGATTAAACGATAAGGAGCGAGGGTTGATGATGATACAATCAGTGAGTGAGTAGAGCAACAGCTGAGTGATACAACAAGACGGAACGAAGGAAAGACGCAATTACTTGGAGATTTTGTCGGTCAAAGGATTTTGTCTTTTATACTCTTTGGTAGCCTCGGCAATTAGGTTGGTGACTAGGTCATATCAAAGCATGCAGAGATTACAAACCTAGAAAGGAGGAACGGGAGCATGGAATCAGCTGTTCGCGAAGAGGCATGGATACGCTGAGGCATGGATACACTGAACAAGATGCAGTGTTACTAGCTAGCCATAGGCTGTTCCAATGTTACCAGTGTCAGCTTGATAATAGTAACCTACCTTCCAAAGTCGGGCATAACCAGGAACATCAGGCTGGTGAATAGACCCGTCCCGAGGGCACAAGTTATACATGCACAAATGGCTGACCCGACTACCGATTGACCATATGGTAATACTTTGGACTACTTGATGCAAGCAGAATCAGCTCAGGCTGTTGATTATGGTAACAGATCCTGTAACACTATATGGCTGATGTCAATGCTCACATGATGGTATGGAAACTGGATAGAGAAACTGTTGATGAGTCCAATCAATATTACAAACTTACAAGAAGGGAAAATCTTATCTAAGGTTATGTAATGATTACTTTCTTTGTCTTATGACCAATGATAATGTTTATGCTTTTCCTGGGATGATAAAAATTGAAAAGGGATGATAGCATCCTGTGCTTTTTATGAATAATCAGGTGGTGAATATCTAGTTGATATTTTAAATAACTATCCAAATATTCTCATTTTGGTAATTGTAAGGGTTTTTCAAAACATATGGCACTTGATTATTGGGAGAATTTTGTACATAAACTCAACATAGCATTAGCCTTTTCATGGCAAGTAAATGGGCTTATCCCCGCCGTGTATCTGCTTGAACTGACTAGGATGACACACTGTTTGATCTTAATGAGATCGGTTTTCAGATATCATCATGGACAGCTATAATCAAAGCAAATAGCAAGACTCATTTAGTCCTGTATACAACCAATAGGCTCTGGACCACACTCAAATATGTTTCCCTTACATGATTATTGTACTCCAAAGTTTCTCGAGGATCATTGTTGAGAACGAGTAAGTACGATATATAGATACTCAGACGAACACACGGGAGTGATAACGACTGAGTATTGAGTTACAGTACCTGTTGAGAACGA
>MU790652.1:0-61917 GCA_027886635.1 Lentinula boryana
CAGAGTTGTGAAGATTGTACTTAGAAGTATAAATCCTCTTTGCACCCTTAAAGAACTTGTGTTTGAGTGTTGGTGTGTGTGTGTGTTGGTGTTAGAGTTCTAGCATCTTCATTTTGCATTCAGCCCTCAGTCAGCATATCATCGTGCATTCCTGGGCACAGTCGGTCTGTGTCGCGCTTTCATCGAACATTTCACAGAGAAGGCAGAACCCCTGGTACGGCTAACCCGGCATAACATACCCTTCCAATTCGGAATCAATGAAGCTCACGCTCAGCAGATCCTCAAGGAGGTTCTGGCTGCATGCCCTGCTATACGCCCGCTTATATATGTGAAGGGCGGTGTCATCATCCTGGCAATTGATTCTTGCAACATCGCGATTGGATATGTCCTTATGCAGCAAGACGTCGAACAACCAACAAAACATTACATCAATCGATTCGGGTCTATTACACTCAACGAGAGAGAGAGTAACTACAGTCAACCAAAGTTAGAGCTATACGGTCTGTTTCGTGCACTCCGCGCTACGCGATTATGGATTATTGGAGCACCTGAATTAGTAGTCGAAGTTGATGCATTATTCATTCGCGGTATGCTCAATAACCCCGATATTCAACCTAACGCGACAATTAACAGGTGGATCGCTGGTATACTGCTATTCACCTTCACGCTAGTTCATGTTCCGTCCGAGCGGATGGCAGCTGACGGCGTCTCAAGGAGATCGCGTCAACCAGACGACCTTCAACAGGAAGACACCGATTTTGAAGACTGGATCGATCATGCCAATGGATTCATGCACATCATTAACCCTAGCCCTATGCTGCCGAGATCGCTACACATCCTTCCCTTACATCCCTTGTTTGCTACGGAAACGCTCTCAGGATCTGCAGAAGCAGAAGTACTTCCTTATGAGTCAATACCTCGCTCAAAACAGGCTCGACGCATAGAACAAAGACTTGACTTGGTCAGGACCTTCTTGCATTCACTAGCGCGCCCCGACGACCTGTCCGACCCCCAGTTCACATCTTTTATCCGTTATAGCCAGCAGTTCTTTGTCGATGTTGATGAACGCTTATGGCGAAAAGATGAACAGGGACACCATCGCCTAGTAATACCTCAAACTCGCCGGATCCCAATCATGCTTGAAGCACATGAGAAGACCGGGCATAAAGGTATATGGGCAACAAATTCTTCTATACATGAGAGGTTCTGGTGGCCCCGCATAATTGACGACGTGAAGTGGTTCATTGCAACATGTCACATCTGTCAACTCCGTCAGACGGAGAAGCTGCGAATCCCCCCTGTTGTAGCACAACCCCTCACTCTATTTGCGAAATGCTACATGGATGTCATGGAAATGCCTAAGTCAGGAGGTTTCAAATATATCGTTCACGGTCGCTGCTCATCATCTGCATACCCCGAGTTTCGAAAACTCCGTCGACAAACTGGTGAAGCAATCGCAAACTGGATCTTCGAGGAAATCCTCTGCCGGTGGGGTACCATACGGGTTATAGTAACCGACAACGGTGCTCCATTCCTACTCGCAATCAATATCCTCGCAAAACGCTATGGAATAAATCATATCTCGATATTGGCTTATAATTCTCAAGCCGCGGGGGTCATCGAACGCAAACACTATGATGTTCGCGAAAGCCTCATTAAGGCTGCCGACGGTAATGAAAATGGTTGGTCACAATACGCACACTCTGTCTTCTGGGCTGAGCGCATCACACCACGATGATCAATTGGAGCAAGCCCGTTCTTTTTGGCCCACGGTATTCTTCCCGTAACGCCCTTGGACATCGAGGAAGCTACATATCTAGTTCCCCCACCCGACAGCATACTGACCACAACGGACCTCTTGGCACACCGAGCACGGGAGCTTCAAAAGCGCCTGGATGATCTACAGAACATGCGCCAAGAAATATACCGCAAACGTCAACAATGGGTTCAGCGTTGGGAAGAAGAACACAAACATTCTATCAAGGACTATGATTTCAAACCCGGTACCCTGATTCTAGCTCGTAACACCCGTGTACAAAAGACGTTTTCGGCCAAGAACCGTATGCGGTACATGGGCCCTCTAGTTGTAATTTGACGCAACCGTGGGGGTGCCTACATTGTAGCTGAACTTGACGGTACTGTATGGCACGCTCCCGTGGGTGCGTTTCGTATCATTCCATATCGGGCGCGCACCTCTCTCCCTATCCCAAACTTGGATGACTTCCTCGACATCACCTTGGCACAACTGGCCGACTTGGAAGAATTGACCAACACCGCAAATGATGACACTGAGCTGGGAGAAGTAGAATATTGAAAATAGACATGTTGACAACCTAATCATCGAAATTCGACACACAACCACTTCCATACACGACGCATACCATCCGAAAAATTACATTCCTGCCCAAACTCATGCTCAATCTCCTCCCGCAGCACCGTTGTTCCCTTCCCGGTCGACCGATCAGTTTTTTGCCAATCCGGGGAGCAGTTCCAGTGGTCATCAATAAAAATCAACGATTGCTCGATAGAACCAAATGAATAGAACCTAAAATGGGTCTCAGAAATGCACGCACCCCAATCCATGTCACAAAACCCCTTACCAATCGCGCCCCATGTACACAACGACTTCATGTCCGTCCTGGAACATCACGCACGGCGGCTCACGATGAAGGGCATAGTGCTGAACAACGGCCCAACTCTCTCCAGCTGCTTCCGCGAGTACCCGAGGCGGCAACACTGTCAAGTCCTCCGGATCCATTGCAATCACAGTCTCCAGGAAACCTCGCGGTAGCTTCTCAAATGAAATGTGAATCTTAGAGGTTCGTTCCTCTAACGACGCACACTCGGACCATGCCCAAGCAAGCTGGATGGCTTTAACAACTGCCCCACGTTCAGTTGGTTGTCGCTCATACTCGTCGACAAAAGAACGGGTCGACTCTTGAAGTGCAAACAAACGATACTCAGACTGGTGTCGAACGCGAGGAGGGATCATTGGGAACCCCCAGCGGAGGCTTCCTCGACGTATTTTATATCGGACATTCCTGTTTCTGTTTTGCTTCCCTACCGTTTCACTGAAAATTTTTTTTTTCCTTTCTTACTTTCTTTCCTTTCCCTTCTCCCATTTCAAATGCTTCCATTCAAAACATGCGTTACAACACATACCCCCGGCACTTTTCTTCTAAGTGGAGAGGGGATGTCGAGCTCCGCGTGAGGTTACACGCGGAACTCAACAAGTCCACCGTCTACCACAGCCAATGCCCGACGGGTGGACCACATAGGCCAGTACACCGCCTTTGCATCTGATAAGGAGTACCGCCTTCGCATATGATTGGGAGTACCGCTATGATGTATAAATAGAGTAAAAGATACGGACAAATAGTAGACAGATTTTGATTCCCACTCACCGGACCATACGAGCTCGTGAGCTCTTGAATTACGTCTCACTCGCACCTAGCTGAGTCAAGTCAAAGACCGTACCCAGCATCACAATGATGAAGAAGGATAAGAATCCGGACGGAGTTCAGCAACAATCTAAGTTGATATTTAAACTGAAGAACTAACTACTAGATACTACAGCTTTTATACCTTGTATCCTAATTGTTAAATCTAAGACAATAAGAGTCCAAAGTAAAAGCAATAACAATCTGGATAGTTCTCAGTAATAGAAATAAAAGACAATTAAAGAACAATAAAGTAGTAATCACTCGTATCCAATAGTTCGAATACTTTGTGAGGTTCAATCGAGAACCAAAGGAAGAGAAAAGATACCAAGTCAAACTTCAATCGATCAAAGCACCGATCAACAACCAAAGTCTTGGAGGCATACCTATAACAGTATCCCCCCATTAAGGCTTTTGCCCTCGAAAGCCTCGAACAAAGTGTGTAGGTAAAATGAAAAGTAAAACAATAAGTGAATATGGTTGCCAATCAGTCACATGACTGATTACAAACCAATGTTGAAAACTTTCTAAGTCCTTGTTTCTCTTCTCTCAACAACCATGTCTCCTACTCCATCATGAACTAACTCCCCATCAGACGACGAGGATAAAGCTGAGGAACTCCGCCTCCAGAAGAAGAGAGAGGAGAGGGCCAGGAGAGAGGCCGAATTGAAGGCTGAAGCTGAGGAAGAAGCTGTGGCCAAGGCTCAATTGGTCGAAAGCCATCGAAAGAAGGAGGAGAAGAAAAAGCGAGAAGGAAAGAGGAAATGGAAAAGAAGCAGAAGGAGAAGAGTGAATGGGAGGAATGGGAATCAAGAGCAAGGGAGGATGAAAACTGGGCAAAATCAATCAGTTCCCTCATTTGGGACTTGATCGCGAGGCAAGAGCAGGAGAAAGAGAAGGGGAAAGAAGTAGAAAGGTGTCCAGTCTGTGATGACTCGGTCATCTATGTTGGTAGGAAAAGAAAGTGTTTGGTTATGATGGTGAGTGATTTTTTTTTTTTTAATTCAAACTTTTTCCTAACTCCTTTTTAGGCTGCTCCTGCTGGTGACCCTGACAGGGCTGATCCCTATCCTGGCGACAACTCTTCCGAACCCGATTCGGATGAAGAGAAGGATGATGAGGATTCAGAAGTGGATCCAAGCCCTTCTCCACAAAAACCTTCGAAATGCAATCACTGCATTTTGAAGTCGATTCCCTGCAAGATGATCGGTCAAGGATCGGCGTCTTGCCAGGCCTGCAGAAAGGCCAAAGTCAAATGTTTGTTGGTCGGTAACAAATGGAAAATTCGAAGGTCAAAAAGGACAAAGAGGGAGGAGTCCCCCATCACATCCTTGAGCAATCTGAGGATCAAGGCCCTCAAAGAGCACAACCGTATACTCGATGAGCAAAATCAAATGCTCACTCATCAATTATATGTGATGGAGGACATGGTTCGGTACATCCTCCAAAATCTGCCACGTCAACAGGAAGTCGAGGGAGAAGAATCCGAGGAAGATTGGGTCAGGAGGACAGGAGATGAAAAGGGGAAGGGCCAGAAGGAGTAAGCGGCCGAGGCTTCATTTTCTTCTCCTTCCTCTTCTTTTTGGACTTCATATAATTTTTTTGTTTTTTTTGTATTTTGCATATTGCCTGTAACCCAATCGCGGGTTTTCTTCAAATTAATGGACTTGTAAAAATTTGAGAAAATAAGAAAATTTGATCGAAAATTCATCCGAAGGGACTTGTAAAAATTGGAGAAAATAAAATAAGAAGATTTCGATCGAGAATTCGTCCAAAAGGACTTGTAAAAATTTGAGTTTAAATAGGACTGAGATGTCCGGAAAATATCGATCAATATTGATCTTACGGAAAAGGATCAACGCTCAATAGGCTATCATAGCATTGATCCTTCCGGTTGATCTCAACCAGTTGAAAAATGAAATAAAGGAAATAAAAGAAGTAAAGGATAAGTAAAAGTGTACAAATAATTATTCGGTAATACCCGGTAAAGGTCCAGGTTTGGGTGGGTAACATTTGTGGAATTCTTCAAGTAATTCTTCTGCATGCATTTCATCAGCTCCAATCCATGAGAATTCTTCATCGGTTCCTTCATATCCTTTCCAATGGATAAAGTATTGCAATGGGCATCGACAGAATCAACGATCCATTTTTGAATCTAAAATTTCAGCAACTTCAAATTCTTGTTCACTGTCAACTTTGATCAGAGGTGGCGGAGCTTGAGTTTGATTTGGAAAGGGGTTAGGAGTGTAAGGTTCCAATTGTGACACATGAAAGACAGGATGGATACAAGAAAGGTAATTGGGTAGTTGTATCTTGTAAGCGAGTGTTCCAATGTGTTTGATAACCTTGAAAGGTCCAAGATACTTTTCCGAGAATTTCAGAGTGGGTCGAGTGGTTCGAATATGCTTGGCTAAGACAAAGACTTCAGATCCGATTTGAAATTTGGGAGCAGAGATTTGCAATCGATCTGCTTGGTCCTTGTATTTCTTTTGAGCGTTCGTGATCTTGTCTCGAAGGAACGAATGCACTTCGTCGAGATTAGCAATGAAGTCGTGAGCTCGGTCAGAATGAATATCAATTTCTGGATGAATCGATATGTTGGGATGATAGCCTTTATTTGCAAAGAAAGGGGTGATTCCGGTCGAAGCATTTGGGGTGTTATTATAAGCAAATTCGGCCATAGGAAGAAGACCTGACCAGTTGTCCTGTTGGTAATTGCAGTAAATGTGAATGTATTGTTCTAGGGTCTGGTTGACGCATTTGGTTTGTCCGTCAGCTTTGGGATGATATCCGGAAGTGTAGTGAAGTTCCATGTTGAGTGATTGCCCAAGTGCTTGGAAGAAAGTGGAAACAAACTCTGAACCTCGATCAGAGGTTACATGGTTCGGAACTCCATGTTTGGAAAAAACATGAATAATGAATAATTCAGCTAATTGTTTGGAAGTAATCGAAGTATGACACTTAATGAAAATGGATTGTTTAGATGCTCAATCCACTATAACTAGGATAGAATTGAATCCGTCGGACATCGGAAGTTCTTTGATGAAATCCATAGATATAGGGTCCCAAGGTCGTGAGGGTACCAGAAGTGGTTTGAGTAGTCCATACGGATGATGATGACGTGATTTGTTCCTTCCACAAGTGGTGCAAGAAGAAACATAGTCTTGTACAAAATCTTGAATCTTTGGCCAAGTATATTGTTGTCAAATCGACTCGAGTGTTTGATTCTGACCAAAGTGACCTGAGAGTGGGTGGTCATGGAAGTAGTGTAAGACTTGAAGTCGTAAATCTGAATGGTTTGGAATGTAAATCCGATTGTCGAGATGTAATAGTCCATCTTCACCGAGAGTCCATCAAGGTTTGGTACTGTCTTGAGCAAGGGTAAGCCCAAGCACTGATTCTGGATCAATTGAAAGTGAGTTCCGTATTGCTTCGTGTAAAGCATTAATATCCATGATGATTGATGCTTGAAGTACCAGACCTTCAAGGAAAGTAGCTCAAAGTGAAGTGGTGAACTGTTCATTAGTGAATATAGGATGGAAATTCTGTGGATTAACTTGGGCGTAACCGATATCCCCCTCTTTTGGGTAGATGTCCCACTGTCTAGTGATAGAGTCCGGTTTTTCTCCAAGTTTTCCAGGTGAAAGCGGATGACCATGTTGAATTGATGAAGGTATTCAGACCATCGTACCTGCCTTCAAGTGAGAATTTTTGTAGTAGAGAAATACTCAAGGTTCTTGTGATCGGTGACCACATCGATCGGGTCTCCAGAACCTTTGAGATAGTGTCTCCATGCCTTGAAAGCTTCGAAGATTGCAAGTAATTCCTTGTCGTGAATGTCGTAATTGACTTTAGCTGAATTGAGAGTTCGGGAAAGGAAGGCGACTGGGTGAATTTCTCTGTCGTCTAATATAATCGAGAGGATCGCTGCGATCGCATAATCCGAAGCGTCGGTTTCTACAATGAGTGCCCAATTTGGTTCCCAGTGAGCAAGGATGGGTGCATGAGTAAATGCATACTTGAGGTTTTCGAAAGCGGATTGGCATTTGGATGTCCATATCCAGTCGACCATTTTTTGAGTGAGTTGAGTCAGCGGAATGACAATATCGCTGTAATTATAAATAAATTGTTGATAGAAATTAGAGAACACTGCGGGGATAAGCCCATTTACTTGCCATGAAAAGGCTAATGCTATGTTGAGTTTATGTACAAAATTCTCCCAATAATCGAGTGCCATATGTTTTTAAAAACCCTTACAATTACCAAAATGAGAATATTTTGTAATTATTTAAAATATCAACTAGATATTCACCACCTGATTATTCATAAAAAGCACAGGATAAAGCCCTATAAGGCCATGGAAGTTTTTTCAAAATAACCTCCATGAGAACATTTATTCTATCACTAGCTTCATTGTTTACTTAGCATAATCTCAGCAAACTCATGTAGAAACCAGGATTATATTCAATAATCTCATTGAGATTATTGTGAAGAATCCTCATGGCCTTATCCTGTGCTTTTTATGAAAAATTGCATGGTGAATATCTGGTTGATATTTTAAATAATTATCTCAATATTCTCATTTGGTAATTGTAAGGGTTTTTCAAAACATATGGCACTTGTTTATTGGGAGAATTTTGTACATAAACTCAACATAGCATTAGCCTTTTCATGGCAAGTAAATGGGCTTATCCCCGCAGTGGAATCTGAGAAACGATTGAATATCCTTGACTTTCCGTGGTACAGGCCACTCGACAATGACCTTGATCTTATCTTCCGCCATGGTGAGACCAGTGGGCGAAAGAATTGGTATTCCAGTAGGTAGCTCCTCAGTTTAAATACCGACTTTGATAGCACCCTTTGATAGTGGTAGTCATCTTAATAGATAACAACTCTTTCTACTTCATCTTCGACTACCTCAGTACAATCACGGAGTTCCCGCAATTGGAATTACTTTCTGTTCCCTCGCTTTCGGACAGCAACGTGTCGAGGACGATATTAATAATATTGTCAACATCCGACTATCTCCGAAGGATCGAGTTCCCTCCGGTAGCTTATTCCTATTAGCATTGGACTTTACTCCGCGGAGTTTAACTCCGCTTTAACTTCCCCCGATCCTCCTTTGTGCACGATCATAACACTTCCGGATTATCCAAATAGACTAGGATATCATTGATGTAGACGATGACATTCACATCTAATAAATCCGCGAAGATTGTATTGACAAAGCGTTGAAAAGCTGCGGGGGCATTTGTAAGACCTTCGGGGATTACCTTCCATCCGTAAGAACTGTAGTGTGTTCTGAAGGCAGTTTTCCATTCGTCACCTTCGGCAATTCAAGCGAGATGGTAGGCATGAGCAAGATCGAGTTTGGTGTAGACAGCTGCTTTACAAGGTGCATTGAGTAGGTTGGAAATGAGTGGGAGTGGGTAACGATCCTTCTTGGTGATCCGGTTGATTCCTCAGAAATCAACGCAAAGTTGAAGTGAGCCGTCCTTCTTTGGAGCAAAGAGAACCGGTGCACCGTAAGGTGAGGAAGAAGGTTGAATAATACCTGTAGCAAGTTGCTTGTCCAGGAATTCACAAAGGGCTCCCAATTCCTTTGGGGAAAGTGGAAATATTTGTCCAAGTGGGGGTTCGGCACCATCCTCTAAGTCAATTTTGAGATCATAAGATCGATGCTCCGGAAGTTCTTCCGAAGTGGTTTTGTCGAAGACATTGGCATACTCCGCATACTGAGAAGGGAGTGTAGTTTGGTGTTTCTGAGAATCGAATTCATCAGTACTCGAACCTTTAGCAGTAATTTCGGATGGAAGATAACAAAATAAGATGGGTTCCATACCAGAGTCTTTACAGACTCGGTTGAAAGCAACTGCTCCTAGAAGTGCGATGTCGATGTCCGGCTTTTCCGCAGATTTGATACGAGACCCCATTTGTGAAACACTTGGATAGGAGTAAATGGGTTCGTAGGGAAATTTGTCTGAAAGGGGATGAGGTGTGTGGTGAGAGCAAGTTTTTGAACTGAATATGTTCGGTTTTGCTAGTGTTAAAGTTATGCTGAATACAGCTGGGTAAACCATCTGGTGCGATGCGGAGCGGTGCGAAGGGTCAATAGGGATGTTGATACCACTATTAGTAGTACCCTTGTTAGAGTCGCTTGTCCCAAGGTAGAAGCAGTCGGAGCCGAGGTTTTCGGTCCGAAGCAAGATGAGTGAGTGAACGTCTCAACTAAGACTGACTGTATGGTGTCAACTAAGGTTGATATTTAAATTGAGGTACAACATCGATATCCTACAGTTTAAGTACTAGCTAACCAGAGTAATGTAAAGTAACACATGTACTTCTGGATGATTGATGTTGTATAAAGGAAATGATGAGTAACGTGATTAATGAATGAAAATGAATAAGCATAGTAAATGGAAGATAGTTCACATCCGCTGGATCCGATAGTAGTGATGATGTTGTTATGTGCGAAGGATCTGTCGGACTGTTGATAAAGAATATAAGTAAGTATAATGACTGATAGTGAGCTCTTTTGCATGGATATAACAGCTAGAGACTCCTGAGGTGGAGTAGACACTTCAGGTTCCATAACCGGCAGATCCTGAAGTGAAGACATCTGAGGGATGTCAACTTGATTAGCGTTTTGGAAAGAAATCGTTTTTGTAACCCAATCAATCAACGGATTGTAGCAGGACAAAAAACTATATCCTAATACGGCTTTGCAAGATGAATCCAATGATGTAACATAAAAGTTAATCAAGAAAGACTCGCCAGTCAGAAAACAAATCGAGAGTTCAACTGTTTCCGAAATTGAATTTGTGGTTAACGAACCATCAAAAAGACGAAGATTGATCGAAGGAATTCGTGTAGTCGGAATGGAATGATTTTTTACGTATGAAGAATCAATGAAAGAGTCTGTAGAACCGGAATCGAGTAAACAAGGAAATTGTAGTAAAGATAAAGTAGCGGCCGGTTCTTCTGGTGATTGAAATTCAGTAGTAAGAGTGAATCGGAGAGATTGTTCATATTCAGAAAGAGCGGATGCGTTAAGAATTACTTCCCCTGGAATGGCACAAACCGGATCAACACAACTCTTGCTTCGTACTGGGGTACAAGAGCTGCGGATCATTTTTCCGAATCATCCGGAGATGATTGGATGTCTGTGGTTGTATCCTCAACCTCAGCAGCTTGACTGCGAGGTTGGTTCAATTTTTGGTTCAGACAATCTTCTAACTTGTGCTTACCCCCACAAAACATACACAGATTGAATTTTCTGCACCTCTCCTTCTCTTCTGGCTTGACCTTACCATCCGGTCTGAGATATTTTTGGTGGGGCTTTGGCTGTTGAGAAGTCGAAGGTTTCACCAAGGTTTCTTCCCTTGGTTCTGACCAGTAGTCTGCGGGTTATTACTTCCTTTAGACTGATTCTCGGACGAAGGAGAGAATTGCGAAGAAGAGTTTTGGTTCCCCTTCGTTCCAGGATTCAAACTCTTACCACCTGAACCTGATCCGCCATAATGAGCAGACTCTCATTTCTTCTCTTCTTCCCTTTGCCAGTACCGGTTATCAATTCGCAGAACCTCCACACGATATTTGGCGAGGTTTCGAGGCTCTGGAACTCGGGCCATTTCGTCCTTGATTCAAGATGCAAGAGCATGCTGATAAGCCCACTTCAAGGAACTCGAGTTCCAATCTGTGAGAGCAGCAAGTGAATTAAATCGGATGTTGAATTTACAAACTGATTTGTTTTCCTTCATCCTTAAGTTTCCGAGTTTATCCTCGGCATCCCCCTGAGCATTGTAAAGACCGAAATTGTCTTGTAATTCTTTCACAAGTGCCGAGAAAGAACTGGTCCACATGGGAAGTGTGACCACATTGGGATTGAGGATATCCGGCTCGAACCATTTGCGAGCGGATCCACTCAGATACAATAGGGTGTAGGCAATCTTCCTTTGATCAGTGAAGTAGTTAGGATGATCAAGGAAGACAAGGGATAAGGAAACAAGGAAAGTTTTGAGTTTTCGAGGATCAGAGCCATCAAATACATCAGGCTCCTTGACTTTAGCTTTACTCAACTCGGAAGGTTCTGTCCGCATACCAGCGATAGCATTGCCTAGTCCGTCGAGTGTTCCTCAAAACGCTTGAAAGGTTTGAACTCCCTTTCGTAAGTAGAATTATTCGGAGGGTCATTCGGTCTCCTAGGGCTTATCGATCCCCTGGATCCTCCACCGCCTGGTCCTCCAGGACCTCCCAGTCCACCCAGTCCACCAGGTCCACCACTGCCAGGTCCACCAGGTCCATCACCACCTTCCGGTCCTTTGGGATCTATCGGCTCCTCAGCGTCAGCTGGATTGTCCTCTCCATCCTGATGTTCTCCCTTGGCTTGTTCTTCATCTTCCTGTCCCTCAGGAATCTGAATCTGTTCTGGTGCACTCCGAGATAACAGTTGCCTGAAAAGAGTTGTCGCAGTAGGAGAAGGGGGTATTCTTGAAGATAAGGCCGTAGCAATTCGAGTAATCGTCTGGGGTGTTCTAACCTGAACCGGTATTCCGTCAGCAGTGTATAGGGTTTGAATTTCGAAATCTAATGTTTCTGCATTGCCACCAATTGTGAGTTCCTGTGTGACTTCTGTCATAGGGAGAGCGGTTGCTGTAGTTGGGCCGAAAACATTAGTCCTTCTTCGGCCACCCAAAGCCGAGATGGATTCAGAGTAAGGTGCAAACGATTGAGCATTTGCAACAAAGGGGTTTGGCTCTTTAGCCTGATTAGGAATGTCGGAATTGTCAGTCATAGCTGTATGTGTCCGATTCCTTCAGGCTTGTCGAGTCATCAGAGGCACCATGGAATATGAAAAAATTGATGAGTAATATCAACAATAGCGAGTATTAGTTTAAATATACTGTTAAGACCATGCCAGTGAGGTTCCGTAGGGTCTTAGGGAAGTGGTATTGGAGATAATCAAATCCGACTAGTTCGTTCTCGATCGAGATCTTGAACAGCGATCGAAGACCGTTAGTCGTAGTATGGAAAGTTTAAAGTAGCGAACTAGAACCTTAGCACCACTATCAGTAGTGCCCTCGCTTTGTCATATGGTTCTGTGAATGTTCAAGATGATGAGGAAAGAGTAAGAAGATGTCCGGAGATTGTTAGGTTATAATGTGAATGATGATGAAGAAGGATAAGAATCCAGACGGAGTTCAGCAACGATCTAAGTTGATATTTAAACTGAAGAACTAGATACTAGATACTACAGCTTTTATACCTTGTATCCTAATTGTTAAATCTAAGACAATAAGAGTCCAAAGTAAAAGCAATAACAATCTGGATAGTTCTCAGTAATAGAAATAAAAGACAATTAAAGAACAATAAAGTAGTAATCACTCGTATCTGATAGTTCGAATACTTCGTGAGGTTCGATTGAGAACCAAAGGAAGAGAAAAGATACCAAGTCAAACTTCGATCGATCAAAGCACCGATCGACAACCGAAGTCTCGGAGGCATACTTGTAGCAGCTCTATTACAGGTATGTAATTAACACAATGAGTCTTTGCCTATCACTTCAACAACTGAGCTTCACATCCTCACTCTGCTACAGCTTGTTATTCATTTTTGTCATATTTCCTTATTCAGAAACTGCACCAACAGATTGTTCTATTGTGTGACACCTGGTCTCATTTGTGAGCTAGGAAGTCACTGACACCCCTACTAGATCCAGAGATAGTCAAGGGAGAGGAATTCTATAAAGTGGATAAATTTTTAGACAGTAAGTTCTACAGTTAATGGAAGACAATAAAATTCCTAGTATGATGAAAGACACAACAGCTGGGAGAATGAGGATAATGTGATGGGCTCAAGTGATGATGAGATTGCTGACTTCTACCAGACTCACCCAAATGCACTCCATGTTATGATTGTGCGAGCCGGGATCGCAAGGAATGATGTGAAGTTAATCGGGGAAAGAATTAGGTTATGCGTAGGGTGTCAATCCCTTGGGAAGGATAAATGGATCCCTTGGATTGAACTCGTGTAATCTCAATTCAGGCACATATAACTGCAGCTATTCAGTACAGCTGCAAGGTAGCCAATCACAGTTCTGCAATATATTGTCATATGTCGCTCTTCACGAATGCCCAAAAGTTTGCTATACACGACACGTCCTTTACCAATGTTGCAGGAGACCTGAATTACAACTTTCATCTTCGTCATGGAGAGGAAGAACAAGAGGATACCCGTGAGAATATCTGATTTTCACCTTCACCTCTGCTATTTACCAAAACCGGCTCGTAGCTGGTCGAGGCCTTGAGATTTTATACCAAAACGCCGTGGCGGGGGCCTCCCATGATGCCGAGCAGCGTTTCCCTCCTCCAAATTGCTACCCAGGAACTCGAACTCAGATTCTTAAAATCCTCAAGAAATGGATCACCAACGACCATAAATCGACATCCATTTATTGGATTTATGGCGCGGCGGGTGTAGGCAAATCAGCAGTGGCTCAAACAATATCGGAAACCTTTGTGCAGCACATCGTGAACGGGATCCCAGAAGGCCGTTTGGCTGCCAGCTTCTTCTTCTCGCGCGCAGACCTCTCACGGAACAACTTATCCTTGTTTTTCACTACTATCGCACATCAGTTGGCAACATCTCCTCTTCTTGGACCACTTCTCGGAAGATACATTGATCTCGCTATCCGCCGCAAGCGTAACATTGTGCATGCTGCACTCGAGCAGCAGTTCCAGGAACTGATAGTAAATCCTTGCGCTAAGTTACCTCCCGATAATTGGAGGAATCTTCCCCGGTTGATCATTATTGATGGTCTAGACGAATGCGTTGACATTGCATCCCAAGAGCGTCTGCTTTCTATCATTCACCAGTCCAAAACAAACACCGATCCACCTTTCCCGTTTGATTTCCTTATCTGCAGTAGACCTGAACCTCGAATTCGCAATGCATTCAGTCATCCGGACTTTCACTCCATTCTGGACTGTAACGATCTTGGCGAGTCTTTTGAATCAGGGAGAGACATTGCTAGCTATCTTCGCAAGGAATTCGAAAGGATTCGAGAAGGACACGGACGAACTATGGCGCATGTAGGACCTGACTGGCCTGGCGATGGGATCATCCAACAGCTTGTTCAAAGGGCGTGCGGGCAATTCATTTATGCTGCTACTGTCCTAAAGTACATCGGAGACTACCACAGTTTACCAACTGAGCAATTGGAAATCATTTTGAAAATCACTGTTCCCGACGACTTTGATTCGCCATATCCGGACTTAGATCTGCTTTACATGCAAATTCTTTCTATGTGTAAAGACAAGGAAATTCTTCTTGATGTCATGGCACATCTGTTGAAGCCTGGCCCAGGTATATTATTCGACACTCATTATGAAGCAATGACCGCTTCCTGTATCGAAGGACCATTTTTTCTTCCGAAAGGGAAGGCTCAGACGTTGTTCTTCGGCCTGCACTCGGTCCTTGTCATACCGGAAAATGACCACGACAATATCACTATCCGCCACGCGTCTTTTGTGGACTTTCTCACTGACCGAAAACGGTCGGGGATCTACTATGTGGACACAGGTCGTGAAGCTCGCCACGAGCAGATTGCGCTGTACCTGATTAAACGCCTGGTCTATTCGATTAAGAATAATCACCGACTGAAGTAGTAAGTCTCGCCTCTTCTCTTCTATAACATCATCTTTGGTTGAGAAGTGCATATCAGTATGAATTCCGAATTCGATACCTATGCCTGGGATTTCTGGAATATCCATTGTCGACAGGTGGTAAGCTCACCAGGCAGTCGTTTTCTTGCTGCTTTGGAAGAGCTTGATCCTTGTGGGCTCCTGAACACCGCTATACGACGCAGAAATACGACTCTAGAAGCCTGTGTTTCTGCACTAAAAAGATGCATCAATAGCATAGAAGGCATCGCACAGTGGGCTGAAGTCCGTTTCTATATCTCCAGCATGTGTGTTATATTTCTTGACTGACTCGAACTATGAAGAAATCAGGTCATTCTCAACGGCAAAGACATATA
Source organism: Lentinula boryana (assembly GCA_027886635.1). NCBI lineage: Eukaryota > Fungi > Basidiomycota > Agaricomycetes > Agaricales > Omphalotaceae > Lentinula > Lentinula boryana. Next base: position 15,478 of record MU790652.1, read on the forward strand.
TCACAATATCGACTGTTCAGAAACGGATTTCGAGTACAGATCCCACCTAGTCTACAAAATCGAGATAGGGATGAACTGAAGATAGCTATATCGGTACTCAAATACCGTCTATGCTTGTACCAACCGAATATGTGGGATGTCATATCTGTTCTCATGAATCGTCAATTGAGCCCAGAAGACGTGGGCAACGTTCTGCGTTCTCCATGGCCATGCCCGACTATACTACCCCTAAAGCCGGAATTGCAATCTAATGAGATGCGATCATCTGTCGACGCAGTGGTGGACGTTCGATTTTCAGAGTGCCACAGGGAAATCACATTACAATGCCTTCAAATTATTCGAATGGAGTCGCAGCATGCAAAGGATCGCATTATCTACGCCAAGTACGAGTGGATCAACCATCTTCTGGAGACTACACCGAGTAAAGAGATCTTGTTGGTTTTACTCAGGAATCTGTCTTTGTTACAATCTAGCGAAGACGCGAAGAAAGCTTTGGTGTGGGTAGAGGTAATAAATGTCCTTCACTGTTTCGTTATTTTGGCTACTGAGACTTGGCTTATAGAAGTCGGGGCACTCTGGGTCACGAAATAAAGTCATCCAAGCTCTCACAAAACGCGTGGTGGAGCTTGTGGATGTGGAAGAACGGAGGAAGCCTCATTCCAAGAGGTACTGGTTCTCGTGCATATGTATGTAAATTAACCCTTTCATCTTACATCGTTATTCCAAGTACTGGTGTTCGCATCGATGATCAGGCTCGATATGTGCTTCTCTGGCATTGAGAATGACGGGGAGTTTTGACCACGGTAAAATTCATGCCCGCTGCCTCCAGTTCCCGGCAATTCCCTAACCTTCTTGACCCATACAAAGACCATTAAGTCCTTCCACGGATACACTCATTCAAAGTTCAATCAATGAGTGCATAGGAAGATGAATTAAGAACTGCTTAGTGTAAAAAAGCATCAGTTAAATAGGCAAATAGCCCACCGCGAGGGTCGAACTCGCAGCCTTCAGATCTCAACAGCAGCACCGCCTTAAAAGTCTGACGCTCTAGCCGATTGAGCTAGGCGGGCTTATGACTTCCAGTGATGAGTACTATATATGAACAATAAGCACCGCATTCCTCCCGGATTCACTAACATACATTTAATTAATTTGTGTTCATCTGTGACTTACACATCTCTATTCTCTTGTACAAGATCCACCACATCGCCAACCCCAATCTCCATCTGAGCAGGTTCTGGTTTAGGCGTAGCCATTAGTACCGAAGTTGGCGTCTGACTCTGTTGTTCAGTTGTTGCATCGTGATTTTTCAACCTCATCTCTACTAAAAACTCCTTGTCTCTGACTGCTTGCGACCACGATGCCAGCATCTCGCGAAGAATAACGAAGGTGTGCGTCAGGCCCGCCAGGCAGAACAGGCTTGAGTATACATATGTCACTGCGACAAGGGTTGTGAATCGGTTATCATGAGACTATACACGAATAAACAACTCACAGAGGAAGTCATCACTGACGTAGTCGCCCACGAGCGGGAAGAAATGGTCCAGTGTGCAAAACATGAGCCCCGGCAAAACAATCATACCAGTCAAGCCTCCGGCTACGGGTGCAATGACATCCTTTGTTGCAGCAATCGGATCCGGGTGTGTCCACCCATTGCGCTTTATCTAGAAAAGACTTGGTCAATATGAGATATATAGGAATCTCAAAAAACATACAGTTTGGATACCCCTTGTTATTGGATTTTTCGCCTGTCTTCGAGTTGCCCGCATCGCAATCTTCATGTAGAGAAGACCGGTCGCCCAACATTCCAAGACCCGTATCCTTGGCACACCAATATCTGAGCTCATACGAAATTTCAAGGGCAGTATGATATACAGTTCGACGACAACACCGACAAGGGTAGGAATCACAACTCCCAAGAAGAAAGCCATGTAAAAAGCTTTGACAATCCATAGCAGTCCACGCTTTAAAGCAAGCCACCACAATGAAGCTCGAGGACCTTCAGTGCCCCATCTCTGTCTTCTCTTGTCGAGACGATCAACAGCTTTGCCAACAACCCAACACGCCCAAAGCATGTAGAACCCAGCAATGATAGAATATCCATCATGCACTTCTCGCTTTCCCTTGAAGATGATACCAAAGAGTCCTCGACCTATGAGAATAGGTAGCGCCACAGAAACTCCAAGGCAGAGAGCTCCAAACGTCCACAGTATGAAAACGAAGAGGATCATTCGGTATCGGAAATATGGTGGAATATAGACCATAGTGAAGTCCTTCTTGATACTATGTCTGGCTTTCACAGTTTCCGCATCCTGTTGAGCCATTAGATTCCTCGCTTCTTCGTTGACAGGCTCGCCGGTAGCTGTGACTGCTACAGTGGCTGGGATGTCCCGTGGAATAGCGATGTCATCTGTGTTGGGAACGCGCCTGAAAAACCCATCGTAATCATCTATTAGCACGGGGGCGTCTTGGCTTGGTCCATTTATGATACGGGAAACCGACCACCCCTTTGGAGTGTACTCCTCCTCTCTATGACGTGCACCAAAGAAGTACGAGGTAAGCCGAAGCCGCCGAGCAAATCCTTTCCATACTATCATGGCGAATCTCCTAAGAGCTTTTCGAGGGCGGAAATAGGTCATGGTATATGGCAATGTAAGATTGAGGAACAGTAAGTCAATGGGGATATTGGACAAAGGCTCTCTGCGATTGTGATAAGGTACTGCGAGAAGTCAATACGACTAAAAACACGAACCTGATTTTCCACCGGAAGGGGAGGACAACTTTTTGGCCCAAGAACAACAGTGCAGATACGCTGCACACAGTGCATACGACCACAAAGGTGTACATCACGCCACTGATGCAAATTTTCCTGAGTTGAACTAGAGCAGCTCGCTCCAGAATATCGCGTATGGGATGCGCATTCTGATCCTGTGGATCTTTGATGAACCACATCCCACCAGGACGCATTATACTTCGGCATCCGGAGAGCAACACAGCGAATGAATACCTATAAGATAGAATAGGCAAGTGACAAATAATGAACGGTGAAGAAACTAACATGAACATTGTTCCTGCTACCCAGTGATAAAAGATTGTGGTAAAGGGAGCTTGAGAGAGGTATTCCATTCTTGAAGCATATGAAGCATTGGGGAAAAACCATATTGTACAGATATCCAGGACTACACCACATCCGAGCGGAAATGTAACCAGTTCGATGAAGATGAATGACGCAACCTGAAGGTTTCGAAGTCAGACTGGAGGGACGATAGTAAAAGAAAAGATATACCTTCAGGACAAGCAACTGTTGTTTCACCGCTACTCTGACAGCTCGACCTGCAGTTTTGACATTACCAATCGTCAAGATGTTCATGTAGATTGCAAGAGCGGTCGCAATAATACAGTATCCAAAAAGAACTGAGAAGATTCTCTCGGCTGGTCCGTTACCAACTGCAAGCTTAGTCCAGACTACACCGAACCGTTCGTACCCTTGACGAACTTCTCTTCCTAGAGGTGCAAAATATGGCTCGATGTGACCGATCACGACAGGAAATGTTTGTGGCAAGAAAGATGAGTTAGCAATGAGTTCGGGGGTCGAATCAGCGGCCACCTGAGCAGAATTCTCTCCAAGGCCGATGGTACGAATGAACCAGTCAAGGGAATTTTCCAACAGAGAATGCTAAGTTAAGGTGAATTCAATTTTTAACATGAAGAAGAGGAAAAAGGTAAACATACCGTTGCTAGGCAATATTCTCGCGCTTTATTTGCATTCCCTTCTCCAAGTGATTCAGAAATAATCCAGAAAGATAGTTGCACAATCCAGGATATCAGATTTTTGAGGAGTTGTATGTGAGGCGGCAGCACGACGTCGAGAAAGAAGTATGCCACCAGATCCACGGCAGGATCGGTCAACAAACGAATGGCGCGAATTGGAAGGTGTAAAATGAAGAGCAATTGCCGAGGTTCCAGCTAATTTTGGTAGCAAGCGTTAAACAGGATGGACAAAAACCTAAGATATGGTGCTTACCACGAGAAAGGCCATTGACTTCCCAAGCGTGTAGGGTATCCAGATCCCCAGTCCAATAACGGTGTCCATGATGAATATCATGAGGATGGCATTTTGTAGAAGACCATATATTGGGCCTCGTAACCCGATCGCTGATAGAGATAAATCTCCTTTCAGAACAATGTCACAAAGATTGCGATCATGATAACATACTGACCTTCCAGTGCTCCTTCCATGTCATCCTCCACTCCAGCCTCTAAGTCATCCATCAACAGCGCATCATCTGCATTCATTGGCTGGGGACCTTGCTGAGCTTGGGGAATAGCTTGGGGACCTGCCATAGGAGCCAACGCCAACGGGGGAGGAGCGTTAACGCCAAGTGGGGCCGCTCTTCGGACACCACCGGCATCGAAGGCGACAGCTGCGCGAAGCGGTGCACGTCGTTGTCGCAATACGATCTCGTCTTCAGGATCTTGATCATCGTCTTCTTCCTCGTCCTCTTCTTCGTCTTCGTCTTCGTCTTCATCTACTTCTACACCTGCAGCATTGTGATTTTCCCGAAGCACTAGAACACGAGGTTCCTCACGTTGTTGTGCGTTGTGGACTTCTGGTTCGAATAGGTTTAACATCGGAGGTTCCGGTTCCAGTTCAGTATCGCTTTCGCCTTCATCCGAGCCATTCAATCCTTCCTCTCTAAAATACGTCCTGATCTCCTCATCTATCTCACTATTATCTGAGAACGATGGCAATGTATTTTCTTCGCCCCCATTAATCTCATGCCCGTCAAGTGTTTCCGCGTCATCTTCTTCGTCATCCTCGACAACCTGTTCACCCACTGGGCTTAGTGCGCTGGTAGAAGGACCTGCGAAATAGCCTTCGTTCTCTAAGTTGGCTAGCTCTTCTGGCGCTCGGTACGTGGCTAGATTAGGGGAAGCGAGAGGTGTTTTTACCCTCGGTGAAGAGGTTCCAGAGCCAGGGGAACTGGGAAGAGTGGTTGGAAGGGCGGGTCGACGTATGGGGGTCCCAGGTCTCGATATACTTGTATCCAAAGATGGAAGATGGGTGGGAATCAAGGACGGAGGGACAGCGTCAATCCCAGAATAGAAATTAGGTATTGGAGAGGTTGGTGGAGATATAGAGGGTGCAGACGAAGCATTTGACGACTGAATACGAGAGCTTGATTCATTGGAAATGAAGGAAGATGACGCTATAGCTGTAGAATCATCGCGGTTCGGTGAAGGGTAAACAAACGAAAATGGGATACTTCCGTTCGGAGGTTCAAGTGTGACAGTAGGAAAGAACGAAGACGGCGGAGATGGGGTATGAGTCATAGTTGGTGAACGCTCAGGAGACGGTTCGGTAGTTGGAAGAGCGATTTCCTGGTCTTGCCTTCGGCTACTCCCACTCTTCCTCGCTAATTGCAGCCTTCTGCTGAACTTGCGCTTTTGCATCCTCTCCAGGCGCATAGCTCGAACAAGGATCTTCCCTTCGATATCTTCTTCCCCTTCCTCCTTACCCTTGCCTTTTTCGATCCTACGCATTCTTGCCCTCTTGGTAGCAGCTCTATCCAGTTCCTTCTCGAATTCCTCGCTACGAGGAGGTGCAACTGTGACAGCAGAGAGCCCGTTCCGTGCGGCCAAAAGTTCTCTTGCCCTCTTTTCATCTTCGGTCAACAGCCTCTGCTCCCGATCAACGGCTCTAAGAGCATCAAGCGCCCGAACAGCCTCAATTTGACGATGTGCCAAAGCAAGTCGAGCGTTGAGGTCCACTCTTTGAGCTGCTGGACGTCGAACTGCTGCGGGTCCGGGTTGAAGAATAGGTTCTGGAGCAGGAGGAACTTGTAGGATATCCTGCCCAACATTCTCCTCGTCGTCGAATTGGCCAGGCCGAGCATTTTGAGCTATCCATTCGCGGAGAAGGAAGATAGCGACAAAAGTAATCACAATAAGGGACGCAATGATTTGTCCAGTAAAGATGTCGGCGGATATAGAAATCCATGCTGGATGCCTGACGACTCGACCAAGTATTGTGGAATATTCGGATGGCGGTGTGGCGTCTTCGGAAAACGAATGGATGAGTTCAAAAACTTCACGGACGAGAAGTTTGTGGGTCGGCCCGATTTCGTTCTGTCCAGGAAACGGTTGACGATTGCTGATCCACCAGGCACTGGAACAGGACGTAAGGTACAGAAAACAAGTTTTGTCTAATGAAACTCACATGGAGTCTCCCACTGTGATAAACACCCTCCAGGACCAAACAGTCACAAGTGGTACGAGCGAAAGCCAGACCAAAGAGACCACGATAGCTCGTATGACCATGATTAATGCATAGAATCCCTGTTGGATGAGCCGCCGCATCATGAGCAACGGTGGCAGAGTTGCGGGCATATCATGAGCGTAGACTGTTACTTGTAGTTAAAGAGCATGTATACCTTGAGTCTGGGCAAAACTATCTGACCTTTTGTGAACGAGTATTGGTGCCTGCACGTTTCGCAGGTCTTCTTCTTACTATGGGCGAGCCATGTTGTCAAGCTGGACATGAATCATGTCAGTTTTCGTGCTCGAGTAGTTTGTGTTCCAACTAACCAGTCCTGATGAATGTATCGAATAGTCCCAGAGCATCTACAGGGATGAAAGAGAGGTTGATCTGGTTCTGCTGGAGCACTACAAATACGACAGGTATCTTTGGATAAAAACGGATTTTGATGAGCGCATTACAGACAAGGGAGTGAGGAGTTTGAATCATACCTTGCTCTTCGGCCTCCTGCATGAAGTAGTTTGAAAGAAAAGTTTTGTCCACCGAGAAAGAGTTAGAGGGACTGTGCTGCAACCTTAGCGTCTGAGGCGAATGAGTCAGCTAGACACGTGGCTGTCCTTTTTCTTCTTCGTGCTAGCCGCTTGTAACTTGTAAGTTGACAAATTCTTGTTCATAAGTTAATCATTAACTACGAGCGCTGCGAGAAATTCGACTCTTCACGGCGACTATCTGGCGACTCTATTTAGCACTATATACCACATTGTGGTATGCTTCCAACTTGATTTCCAACCACTTGCCATGTGTCTTCTCGGCGAGTTAGGGAATCTTATGAGTCCCATCGCTTGCAAAACTTCATGAATCCAGCTTTGCTGCGATTACATCTACTCATTATACCATCTTTGTCCTCCAAGGGAACTTCGGACCTGGTACAATTTTCGTATCATCTTTGACAAACATTCTCCCAGCCTGCAACAACTAATGACCTTCTGTTAGGGGAGATGTCGCAGCCTGATGTAGCTCGAGCTCGAGCTTCCCTAGTAGTATCAAAATCCAGCATTCTTGCAGACTTCTTTTGGATCACAGCTCTTTGAATTTGTTTTTATTGCAAGGAGCCTGTGTTCTTTGCAGGTGCCATAATCCTACCTTGCCCCCCGTATAGAGATGAAAGAGGTTGAAAAGAAATTCTTCTGAGTGAAAATTTCTTCGATGACCATTTCTTTAAGCTGAGGACTATGTAGAAGCAGTCTCAGGCCAATTCCAGTGTGTCCCCCCCCCCTTTACATTGCTACAGTACCTCTTGAGTCAAAGACATTTCAAAATTCCATGAACCCGGAGGACTGAAACAGCGCCGAAGTTCACAATACTGGATAAATACCTAAAGCTCGGCCTTTCCGATGCCTCACTTGTCGTCAAACCCTCCCGTCTCCGGTATGTACACTATATTTCTGAGGTATTTATCAAACAGCGCTGACGGGTTGATTAGTACGTATCGTTCAAGAGTTCTTTCCCTCAATGATTATTGAAACGCTTTTCTCATCCGGAGCTGCAGCTTGCATGACAGGATTGCAAGTCGACGTTTCTACTTCCCAGCAGCGTCAATGAGTTTCTTGTATGCATGCATATGCATATGTCCAAGGCTATGTGCATTCAATATCTATATCCTCGGAATCCTTGAAACTTGAAGCGATAAATACCAGCGAATTCTACTCATTTCGTACTCCTTGAATACGTTTTCGCTGGGGGATGAGGTTGCTGAATCATCCTGATGATCTAAAATACCATCTCACCTAGAAAAGTGGAGAGACAATCTGATTGGCTTCATAAGGTGGCGTCCTATCAGTGACTACGGACTGTCGGGGGAGTTGCATCACTATCAGCCACTGCAACCTACAGCAAACTCCGCAAAAAGTTCCTTGCCTCATTAAGTCTTCTACGGAACGCTGCAGCCTAGCAAAAAGTGCTATCTGTACTTCAATCTTGTGTTTCCGTATTTCCAAGTGAGCTTGGGCTTTACTCCTTGGGCTTTACTACGACCCTATGATACCAAAAAAGTTCAGGCCTCCGGTACAGAGAAATTTGGTCTATCGAGTTGAAGATAAGCGTGAATTGGACAGTCACGGTTGTTATTGGTTATCTTCTCAACCCTCAGCTAGATGACGTGTCACGGCGACCAGAACACCAAGATGATATTATCATATTATTGAAATTCAGTTTTTACCAGAGTGGCTGCCGTCCTGCTGATTGCACTTGAAATCTTCCTATTCTTTCCCAAATCTTTTTACAAAGCTAAGTCCAGCACTTACGAACTCAATGGTATTTGAAGGTTTCAGCTGTCCTCTCTTCCGCAGCATTACTTTGATGCGTCCTCTGAAATCGCTCATCTATTCACCGACTCAAATAGGTCCAACTCCGCGTGTGTTTACAACCACCACTCATGCCGGGGACATCATGAGTCAACATCATTGTGATGACTGCATAGTCACGACACCGGACGTTGATTCTCGAACAAATTGGGGAGCATGCTCTTGATTCCGAAGGTTGTGAAGCATTCTACTACATTCACGTAAGTACAAGACCCCATATGCTTATCTTGCTATATGCCTCACAATGCTCTCACAAGTCGGAGCCGCGAAGAAATCGAGAACGCTCTGCACTTGAATTTTTTGAATCTGAATTCTCGAGTGAATGTGGACCCTGAGGATCCTCTTTTTTTCACGCAGTCATCAATTCTTTTGAATCTTACGAAATTTTCAGGTACTCGCTCACACCTCAGAAGATTCTTTTGAGCGCGCTAGCCAGGCTGGCAAAAAAAGTCTAGCTCACTCTAGTCCAATATACTTCATGCGCCTTTGTCTTCGTACCTCACTGGATGTCAAAGCTATCAATATGAAGTCGCAGGCGGCCACAGATCTTGATGTAAGATCTACACATTGTTTCTCTCTAACATCTGAATATTGAAATTCCGTTGAACCATGAACTCGTCCCATGCGCTCCGGGTTCTGTGGATCATGATTTCGGAAGTCCTGCAGTTTTTTCTCAACCGGTTTTCAGACGCGGATCAAGGATTTGTATACTGAATACGTTGTATTCACATATACATATAATGAATAAGCTGCAAGTCGTAGGCTTACAGAGTTACATCGGGGAGAAACGCTCTGGTGCGCTTTGGGTGAATCCCGGTTATTCACCGCATAATCGGGCAAGGGAAGGTCTGCTCGTTTCTCCTTGGATTGCTCGATGAAAACATGGCTGGATTTTTGCATTCAAAACATTGTCCGTATTCTCTGGGCAGAGTTTATCCGTGCGTCATTGGTGGGCGTCATTTATGGACGCCAGTGATGTATGTCTGCACATGATGTATGGAACACTTTTACGATGCGAGAATCATGAATTATACGCATGCATGTACACATTGTAATGAATCAGGACCAGCTAACTACAGACGTGTGACAAGTTTTCAAGATTGAGATTGAAATTGAAATGCAGCAGATGCGTAGATGCCTTTTTTTTACAGTGGCTTCATAAAATAGTTGGAATTTCTCTGAGAGATCACCAAAAAATGAGAGTTGAGGTCCACACGACAGATGCTGTAGAACCTGAGTTCTAATGAGAGAAATCATTGTACGAACAGATGGAGAACCGCAATTCATCAAGCCTCCACTGGATCGGGACTCGGGGATGCGAGTATCCACTCCTATGATCTATTCTCATTCTCAGCGTGCATTGAAAGATCCAACGCGGAGATCCATGCCCAAAAAATCCGAGGAGGAAAGCAACTTCGAATCAATGAAATGACAGGGAAAAAAAGTACATCTTATAATAATACGAGGATGCTAATGATACTTTTGTGTTATGTATATGGGCCAACTAAAGGCCCGGGTATGTACGGAACATGATAATGATGTCCAACTACCAAAGGCAGCTCCAAAGTCCGAGTCTACACTATCCAGAGTTCTATAACAATGTTCAGAAAGAATGTAAAGAATGATGCGACGACAGCGGATAAATAGCAGTTTCACAACTAGTATTGCTACAGACAAGAGACAGACATGAAGAAGATGCACGTCTAAGACGAACAGGAGAAGGCATGAGAGATCACTTGTAGGCAAGGAAGTATGCCGAAAGAGCAGGGAGGTCATTAGGACTGGCATCTGTGTATCCTTGTCGCCTGGAGCCATTGAACTTCAACACGACAACAGGACCGCACCATGCCTTGGAGGCTGAGCCGCATGTGATGTTATAGATGGAACGATTGACGGGAGAGCTGCGCTGGAGAGCGGTAGGAGAATACCAGAGGTGAAGAGGGAATCGGAGATTTTCGCCATTCAATCCTTGAGTAAGGACTATACCCTCCGTGAGACCGTCTGGGAAGAACATCTGGAGAATTGGAATGGGGCATATCCCATGGGATGAACGCGGAGTCGGACGGCAATGAACTTGGGTAGTGGTCCATCGGTCTAAAAAAGCGTGAGGAACAATGCCGGAGTAGTAATTAGGGCGCCTAAACACGTACCGGCTTCAGGCGCGAAGAGAATAGCTGTGACAGTGATATATTGCGGTTCAGCTGGAGGTGGCGTTGCAATCATGTTTGAATTGTAACCTGAAGTTGTGTTCTGAGAGGCTGGAATGCAGTCACGACGGTGGCGAGGCCAATCCTATGCAATTCATCAGAATAACTCTGATAATATCACGTAGCATTCGTACGAACCGTCTGAAGGTGCTCCGGACAACAGTACCAGGTATTTTGGCAACGACTACACCACATTGCACAGGGATTTCCGCACAGTGTGCAAGCTTGGTTAATTGAAGTCGGGACTTGCATTGTTAGAGGCGGGTCTGAAAGAGAGACAGCAGAAAAGACAGCGGGGAGAACTGAAGATGAGCATCACTTGTGGGTGGTATTTAAGTAAAAAGTGAAAAAAACGGCTAAGGCCGTTCGTTCAACGCGGTTCGCGAGAAAGAAAAACACAGATCAAGATCGAGTGAGATGTAAATTTGCTACTATGTTCATATTTCCATCAGTTCACCGCGACTTGGACCTTGCGCGTTTCTTTTGCGTCTCTGAAACATTGACACTGTATTGCATAATAAGAAGGTCAGTTAGCACATGCAATGCCGAATGCAAGATTTAAGTATCTGTAAAAAAGCAAGAAACAAAGGGAAGGCTGGGGAAGGTCATAGTGTAAAAGTTTAAAAGATGAATGTGAACTACAAACACTTGAAAGGACAAAGCATCACTGGGAAAAAATACCACCAACTTGGAAGGATAGAAGAGATCGACAGTAATCCCTTTCTTCTAAAGCATCCAACGGGGAATAAAGCATTTGAACTAACGTTGCACGCGATTGAGATTTGGTGTGAGGACCCCCGGTCACCGCCATGATAAAAGCGCGATTTATTCATGCTGGTTCCGGACTCTCGGAACAGGGCCGCCCGGTTCAACTTAGATATTCCCGAAGCGTGACGTGTGACACAACGCGCTTTTCAATCATGTCCGACGATGAAATGAATATTGACGAGGGTAAATCCAGTCCCATGCGAGATGATTTTGCTTTGTTCTAACCCTTCACATCATCTAGTCGCTGCTGCCGGAGCTGTAAGGAAAAAAGGACGCGGATTTCAGAGTTCAGGCAAGGCTTGATCACTTTTCGCTACCTCGCGAATATGTAATGAACGGTCGGCTTTTCTACAGGAGGAAACACAGGAAATGTGGGGGGTGCAGACATAACTTATGATACAGTGGAGTCTTCGCATTCGGATACCAGGGCAGCTCGATGTGCGTTTTGTGCTGAAATTCACCTGATTATGCTTCCTGAAGATTGGGTACAGCTGTTGAAGGTTGGATTGTTCTGGTCACAAATGTTCACGAAGAATCTACGGAGGAGGAAGTCACCGACAAGTTCTCTGAATATGGCGAAATAAAAAACCTTCACTTGAATCTTGACCGGCGCACAGGTTATGTCAAGGTCTGTAACTCATTATGTTCTATTGCATCCGCAGATTTTCACCATTCGCAACAAAGGGATATGCTCTAGTGGAGTACGAAACCATGACTGAAGCCCAAGCAGCAATCGATGGCGCTTCAGGGACTACATTGCTTGAGCAAACGATTCAATGTGACTATGCGTTTGTACGGCCTCCACCGTCAGGCCCGAAGAAAGGAAGACCTCATAGAGGACGAAGCGCGAGTCCAAATCGTCGCCGTTGACATTTAAAATAACTTTTCCTGAATGGTTTTCGTATACTTTGTGTAGACAAGTAAATATGTATTTTTTTTCGAAGGCTTCAGCCAATCAGAACCCGGAAGCGTGTTATGTCAGCACTCGTTTGGCGCGCTTGCCCAGGCCTGCTCTTACCTCCATGGCTCGCTCTGCTTCGATGGGTTCTGACACCAACGGCAAACTCGAACAAGCCCACACGCTCGATGACGATGCCGCGAAAAGCGTGAACATGAACGAAGATGAAGTCGATGAAGGCTCAAACGAGGTTAACGGCGAAGAGGACGAGGAAGAGGCAGAAGAATATGAAATAGAGGAAATTCTTAAGCACGGCAAGGGCCGCTTTCCTAAAGTATAGCTTCTCTCCTTCAAAAATCAGTGGTTAAAGTACGTCTGAATGTAAAACTATGTACAGGGAAGAACCGGCTACTATGTGAAGTGGAAAAACTATGGGGCAGAACACAACAGTTGGATTGACGAATTGGATGCCGGGTCAGGTCTCCTCTCTTGCTTACAAGAAACCTTGCTGAATAGAGGTTGTCCTCTTCTTCCTCAGCAATGCACAGGAGCTAATTGACACCTACTGGGCAAAGAAAAACGCCCAAACATCCGCACGCAAGGGTCGCAAATCTATAACCACTGAAAGCCCAGAACCGCCCAAAAAACGTCGCAAGTCGGCCAAAGAGGATGAACACGATGAGGAAATCCACAGCTCCAAAAAGAAAAGAGTTAGCAGGAAGAAATCGGAGACTGTCGAGCCACAATCAGCACAAGAAGAAGGGGAGGAAGAGTTGGTGGCCACCGAGAGCTTCATGCAACGGTATATGAAACAGGCGAGCTGGGAAAAATTAATCGCTAGAGTCGACACCGTCGAAAAGCCGAACGACTCTGACGGATTGATTGTTTATTTTCGACTGTATGTTTTCTGCTTCTTGGTCTGTTACCCGTTTCTTAGATTGCATCACAGTAAAAAGGACAACAGACGCGTCCGTTTACCGTCCAAGATTTGCAATGAGAAATTCCCTCAATTGGTGAGATACCGATACATAATTAGTTGATACTCTCTGTGACTAACGCTTGTTCGATAGATGATTGGTTTTTATGAATCCAACCTAAAGTGGAAAGAGACTGAGATGGACATTGACGATCCCACTGCGTGATTTATACAATCATCCTATTCTACCATTTGACTGTTCAAAATTTCTACCAGATCATCTTGTCCTTTGAGTTGCCTTTCTACCAACTATAATTAAGAACGTATATAAACATTACCGATAAGATGGGTCACCGACATTGTCGCACATCTGAGATACATTATGTATCGGTAAACTGATGCAGGTTTTGGGCTGTTTTGGTGTTCCCTTTCTTTCGTACCACTTGCCACCAGATCTGTGCATGTATTTCGGCACGTAAACTGTTGCCAAGCCTCACAGTCAATCTCGCGCTTTATCGAGGGTCGCTTCTGATTCGACTGCACGCGCGCTTTGTGGCGTGAACTCAGCTAGTTTGAGGGGCTTTTTGTAGCACTCATTGATTTGGGGTTTCTTTGCATAGTACATCCATTTCCATGTGCTTGCTACTCTTGCCCACTGCGATAACGCGCAATCAATGCTGGATCGAGTCGCCCTGGACCGACTGTCGCAAGCAAGCCTGCGTGATTTAGAGTCTGCTAAAGAGCATACCCGGGAAGTGTAGAAAATTAGAAATGATGAAATCTCGTGTGTTACTTTGGATAATGATTTTGGTGTGAAGTTTTGCAGAATTTATAGTGACACTGAGAGCATCCTCTGTGGCATCTTTTCCCCAGATGCTCTCCATCTCACCATGAGACTCACTTGAAGGGCACCTGGAATTTGGGTATAGTGAATCTCTTTCATAGACCAAAGGAACCTTTATCGGACAATGGGAAGCATTCAATGAATTCTCTTTGTAGGCCAATTCAGATCCAAGCTTTGAGTTCTGAAAGAAATCTCTTGCTCCAATTCCAAGTGCCCTTCAAGGGGAACTTCATGGTGAAACGACACGTGCATTCTGGACGCTATGGGAATGGCCCTGGTGAGGACCCTTTTGGTCACTAACAGCTACTTGCATCAGCATACATAAGTGCATTCAGGTCGCTGTACGCAAAACACAAAACGCACCGCTCAAAAACAAAGTTCCCGACGGATCCTAGCGAAGCCGAATGGAACCAAAACTGTAGATCAGGTGTAGATCACTAGATCCGCCGTTGTCTCCGAGCATGATGTCGGGGTAGTGGTAAGTCAGATGGGCAACGAAGAGTTTCTTGTAAACTACAGTAACTCCATCTCGAATCCGTGTGAGTTCGAAACTTGAAGATATCAGGTTCGGTAGTTTGCACTTCATAGATTTTTTCACAAAAGTGTGAAACTTTGTGCAACGGTAAAATCTGAAACGACGGTTGAAGTTTTTTTTTATATTTAAAGGATTGTGTTTCTCCTCCTCCAGTTGGTTATCCGTCGCCGTCTTTCTGAGACTTATTCGCTATGTTTGATGCTGTCACTGATGGAGGCTTGCTATGCGGTACATTTCACTACAACTCAGTACAACTCACTAAGTAATCTGCAGCCTCAAATTAATGTGAGCCGCAAGCCCTTTATCGGAAACGGGGTCTTCGAGGTCCTCTCGCTTCATATGTAACATGAATCGACGATTTCACGATTGTTACGGTCCCAATAGCCATTGTGCAGATCACTGGCGCTTGAGTTCCAAACCGAAAAACTGTTACTTACCAGCCCCAGGTGATAAAAAGGTGTTAGAGGTTATTGGAGGTTATCAGAAGTATTATCGAATGCTCTTGAATGCTGTCGTTGCGAGAGACGCAGCAGCGAATCATTTGGGTGATGCATGTTGACCAGAATAAATGCTCATATTCATGCCTCGCTAGCATCACTACAACGAAAGTTCTTACTCTATGATGACTTATCTTTATGATTAATGCGCACCTTTGCACCGAACAGAACGTCTGTTTGTGACATAAAAATTGTCTCTTCAACAACCGCCAGGTCAGCTGTGGGTGTTGCTGTCAGAAATTGAGGGCTTGGTCGGAAAATGTTTTGACAGATAGGGCGTCATGCAGTCATGGTTCGATGATACAATCAATGTATTTCTCATTTCATTATACTGATAACTTGTGAGCTATGACCCGCTAGTAGCGCAAGACGTCAAATGGCAGACAGGTCGGAAGCCTGGAAAATACCATAACTCCCCGAAAAGTTGTATGAATCTTGTAATGTCCTGTAGCATTATTTTGGTATGTAAGTGAATCATCTCTCCACAAATGAGTAACTCGAGTAAAGTGTATAAATTAAAAATGATGGGTATTGACAGAGGGGACAGTAATGCGCGCCCAATGTCTCACCAAAAAAAAAACAAAAAACCTGTACCTGAGAAACCTACTGCGTATTCCACGAGTCCCAGTTACTCCGGAGGATCTATAGCTCCTCGTGTACAGAGTCTTGAGCAATGGATATGGCCTCCTCAACCTGCTCCTTACTTTTGCCAAGGATGATATTCGACGCATCGAGCACTGCCTGCTCCACCCCGACCGAAGACGTCGACACTGGGTCTATGGGTAGTATGCTGACTTGCTCCTCTTCTCCTGATACAGGCTCTGCGGAAGAAAATCCAGTCGCACCTTCCTGCTCCTCTTTTTCCGGTGGAGACAGTAGTTGGTGTACCTGCGTACTTAGTGTCCTAATTCGTGCATCGAACCTGGTCTTCACATCCTCTAGTTCCATTTGAAGCTTATCGAGAGCTGGAACCAACGGATCTATTGGTGGGGATGAGTGAGTACCGTTTTGGATCATACGAATCTGCTCATCGAAGCGTTCGTGTGCTGTAAAAGTGACTAGTGAGAAAAACAAATGTAAACACTAAAAAAATCTGACCTCGAATCAAATCATGATATTTCTGCCAGTCCTGATATGTAACGTCATCCAGCCATGCCATTGGCATACCCATATCGCCTTGAGCCTTTTGTGCATAAGTTTTGACTTCCTTGGTGGCACGGTGGTACTAATAAAAGATAAGTCATGAGAGTTTGGCCGGATCACCGAGACTTACCTCCTGCACTTCCAGTTCGCGGACTTCTAGGTACCACCAATGAAACTTCTCCTGTAGTCCATTTAGACGTTCAATAAATCTTTCTTCGACCCGCTGGACGACATTGTACCAGCGTTTCATACGGTCATCAACATCCACGCTGGGGGAATCTTTACGAAACATTTCAGTTTGAATAATCGTCAACGAGCAGACGATCAAACCTACCAGCAACGAGTTTTTCTTCCTTCTTCAGATAACTGTCAAGACCTTTCAACAACTTGTCGCTTTCTTTTTCGAAACGTCCAAGAATTCCAGAGACGTCTTCCCCACGAATATGGGTCAAAGCCTCCTCCAGGTCACTGTTGTCCTTTTCGGGATCTGGAAACAGTGCTCTCACTGCGCCCTTTCTAACCCGGACCAGCTCCTTTCTAAATGCCTTTGTTCGACGTTTGATCAACCCATCTAGGTCAAGGTGCCACTTCTCCATCCGCGCTTCGAGTTCTGCACGCTTTTTAGCAGTTGCAACCTGGCGGGCTTCCGCAGATTCTTCGGGAGTGAGAGCTGTGTCCTGTTCTTGCTGTTCTTCGACGACCGAAGTCTCTGCAGAGTCGGCCTCCTCTTCATCCATAATACCCAATTCGGCGAAGAAGTCGTCAAGTCCATTTTCGGGAGTGAGGAAACCTTCTTCGGATAATGCAGCCTCAAATGTACCTTCAATCCCGGGCTCATGTTCGTTATCCGATTCAGCTTCCACTGCCTTGGACAGGGGCAATTCAATTGGGTCAGCAACGCCTCGTGCTAAGATGGAACTGGAGGATACATCAGGGTTCTCGGGCTCTGACGATTTCGGAGGGGTTACAGACGAGGAGAAGTCACTACCCGTGACTGTCTCCATCACCGAAGTACTTGATCCTGAAGGTGCTTCTTCATGAATAAAAGTTTCCACGGGGAGCGATGACTCGTTTGGGACTGACGCTGCGTCCGAGGATTCTGTAACAACCGCCAAACTGGTTGATGTCGCGGCGGAAGGCACAAGAGAACTACCAGTTTGAACTGTTTCTGGTTCAGCTTCGACGGAGGACGCTCTTGTTTCGGAGCTGGTCATTGAAGCAGCAAAAGAAGTACCAGCGAAAGGAGTAGAGCTGGCCGTGGTTCTACTGGAACCACTCAGCTCGATGACTTTCTCCCAGATCCTGATAACGTGAGGGTCCACAAACTGCCTCCTTGCCATTGTACCTCTTTCCAGCGCCTGTCCCAAAAGCCCAGAACCCACTTCCGCCGCCTTTATGGCATAAGGTTTTGCTGTTTCCCAGGCCCACTCAATGTAAGGTAGTGCACGAACATAGCCGGCATGTACGCGAGGTGCGACAGCTAAATACAGCCGATGTATTGTCCAAAAGGCCTTGTTCGTATAAACGTGAGCTTTCAACATAAACGGGCTGAGATATGGGTCCAGGACGCGTGAGCGGAAGAAATGCACGCGAGGATAAACGTATTGTGTGTAGAGAGGATCGATGTAGTTCAGGTACATAGGCCGGATGTACTTGTTGTATACTGGAGTAGCGAGGTTGGTGTAGGCAATCGTTGCCGTCACTCGTGTAAGCTTTGTAGCTCTGATGGTAAACGGCTGCACCACGGTCCGAGTATGAACAACGATGGGAGTCAGTACGCGTTCTACATCGTGGAACATGGAGATAGCTGGGGCAAGGTATGGATCCGAAAGGGTCTTTTGCACTAGCGGCAGCACGTACGGGTCCAACACGTGCGTACGATACTGGGAAAGAGAACGGCAGATTGGGTTGGAAAGGTGAGGATCCGAAGGACATGTCCATAAAGCATAGGTTGAAAATATTGCAAGCATGATGACTATAAGTTTGTCCATCATCGAGGAGGACTTTGTCGTAGATTTTAACGATTTCGTGGGCTTTTTCTGTTTCGATTTCTTCTGAGAACTTGGTATTGGACCAGCCGTCGAAATGGGTTTGGAATTAGAGGTGGCCTTCGCGCGAGGGAGTGGCTGGGTCGAGTTGGTCCTGGAGCCCATGGTAGGAGGCACAGGGGGGTTCTGTTTCTTGTTTACCACCATCGTTTAGTATAGCACATGGAAGGAATGAAGGAAAAGAGGACTGACGTGGTGATGACATTGATCAGTGATATTCTTTGCCACGTGCAAATATATAGGGCGGGTAGCGTCGCACGCGACGCGCTCTATGAGTTTCTTCTGTTAAACCTCTGTTCTCTTTAGAAAAAGTGGCTACCTGGCTTCGCTATCGGCCCCAGGTTCACTGAGTAGCGATGTTCAAGAAATTATAGAGGCCCCAGGTACAGGTCCGACTTATTATACTGGTTCCTCCAGTATACTAATCCATCGAGTGAGTATAACCGGAATTGATTCGAAGAGCTATGTACTACGAATCGGCGAGAACGTAAGTTTGAATGTCTTCTCGAAGACTTTCGGCTCGTTGAAGTCGAAATCTTTCGGTCGGTCTGCTTTTGTTCAGATCTATGATAATCAAAATCTCAAGTAGCAAGCTACATCCTGCAGCAGCATATCTGCTTGGCTGTTACACTCTCTTCACGGTGGTGGGTCCTAGTGGGTCCTACTAGTAAGACTCGTAACTGAGATAGAAGTGGCGGTGTATCACTGTATGGTTTCGCGGAATTACTTTCTGTTGGTGGGTGAACATTGCACATGTCGTTGCTATTATATCGTTAAAACTCTCCATACGCTTGCCATCGCCGGATGGCCAGCAATTCACAAGCGCTACACTCAGCATATTTCTCCCGCAAAGAGAGTGGGCCGACTTGCGGCAAAAAGTTAAAACAGCCACCGTTTTCGGCAAAAAAGCCGCCGGGTGAAGTAGCTAAGATGCCGTGCTCTTTAGACGAGGGCTCGTGTGAGGGTGGAAATCTCAAACAGTGGTTACACCCTGCAAGAAACTGAGATTGCAAGTGGCGGAATGAAAGCAAGCATAGTGACAGAGTTTGTATAAGATCGAGCAACTCCTTCAGTTTCCCGGGTCCACGCTAAGAATGTGATACGCCGGAAAATAATTGCTGGATTTTGACCGACAGGCGTTCAAATCCAATCCAATGAAACTCACAACAATTGGAAACGGCTCCAAGCTGAACGACAATATCAAGCTTTTAAATGCTATTGGTCCTGCGCATCAAAGATGCAGAATCCTACGAGCGGGCAAGTCTACAAAAATGTTTTCTGTTCATCCCCCTGGCCTGATCTAACCTTTATAAGGAGATAAGATTCGCCGCGTCATAGCGTGTTACTCGAGACGGCCTAACCACGGTCAGCTCTCTCTCCGAGGGGTTGCCAGTGATCCAATTGCTTCCAGCCGGCTCGCTTATCGTGCCTGTGTGCCATGGCGTGCCATTCGCTGAGAAGCCCTATGCGCCCTGGCCAGTGACAAAACAAGGAGATTGAATTAGGGTTACTACGGCGCATCCTCTCAATTGTTGAGTATATATTCCTTCTACTCCGTTACAACTGACTCAAGTGCCCAGGGTGTCCTTGAAGTTCTCCGGATAAACCTACAATTTATTTGAATTGCCCCTGGAAAACATAGGCCAGTGTTACTATTACCACTGGTGATTATAAGTGATTATGCCGACGTTGGTTGAAGTCGGAGGCGCCAGTGGTATGTATATGTACCATTGTACTAGGATCATTGAAACAATGTTGGACGGATGGGCAGGAAGCATGGACGGTTTTGACGTACTTGACTGACCGGGCGTATGCATAAACATCAGCAGTTGCCCAATATTTTCACACTACCATTCTCAAATGTTCTCGACAAGCACAGCCCACCGGTGATCTGGATAGAAGTCATGTATTATATAGCCGACCATCCGGGCCATAAAGGAGCTAGGGAACAGGGAACAAATATAAGAGCGTGTTTGATTGGCCCCGCGCGGGTGGGCAATAAACGTGCAAGAGCTAAGCTGGGGCCTAGACAGGCGTTCAAGTGTATAAGTAGAGATGGCACAAAAAAGTAGGACACAACGATGAGATGGAAAGGGCCTGAGGCAATGCTAAGTGTTTTTCTGGCGCCCTGGCTGGTCTCTCATTGGCTATGAGAAATTGTCTGCAGGTAGTCAATTTTTGTCGGACCTTTGTTTAATTCAATTAGAAACAATGGTTGGGAAAACCTGTTCTCTGGACTTGGGCTCCCATTCATTTTACCCCTACAATCCAAGTAAGTAGCCCATGAATTTCAGGACCTGGACAATTATAACAGGCAATAGCTTAGTCAAGTTTCAACGAAATTTGCTACTTCTTGCACAGGTCAGATTCCATGGGCTTGGGCAGCCATATTGACCGGTCTACCTTTGCACCTGATCCTGCATTAAAGTCAGGATCCAATATTTTCTTGAAAAAGTGAAATTTGAGTACATTGTAAGCAATCAATGCCAGAAGAAAGGTGTAAGTAACCGAGCCAGAGTATGGAAAAGATCGTCACTTCCGTCTGGAAATTAAACACATGAAATTAACCAATGAAACAAAAAATCATTGATCTTTATTTAAAAAAATCAAAATGTAGGTTTCCGACCTGCCTGGTTCGAACAGGCGACTCCAAGATGAGTTATCCATTACAGTCTTGTGCTCTTCCAACTGAGCTAAGGTCGGATGCTCATGTTAGAACCTAGTTAAATAAGACACATTATTTTGTAATGACATTTACGTCATTGGGACGCGACGCTCCTCTTCGAAACTCTCTTCAATCAATGCCATGAACACCCGCCAGAAGCTCAAGCGTAATACTTCCATCGATGCTGCAAAAGATCCTCCCGTCAAGAAGCCCAAAATTCGGAAACCTTTGGACACTAGATACGAAACTCCTCATTCTTCTCTCTCGGAATCTCAAGCCGCTTTCAAGTTGCCCTCATCTGTCGGTCCTTATCTTTCGCCTTCCAAGTTCTCCCCAATCCCAAAGTCTCTTCAACGTACGCATAGACGAACTAGTTCTACCAATTTGAAGGAAAATGCCTCTGTGCTCTATAGCCCATTCACTGGCAAAGGAAAACGTCCACACCAGCTAAAGAAATATGGCAAAGCAGCTAAACGTGCGAATCAAAAAATCGTGAATAGCAGAAGTCCAAGTGGTAGCTGCTCTAGCTCTGCCTCTAGCCCCATCTCTCGTGAAAATGAACTCGATTTGGCAGACAATATTCACAACTCTAGCATCTCTAGGTCTCGTATTTCGCAATCGACGGCCAATTCACCAGCAGAGTCTCCAACCAGGATTCGTCGACCTTCAGCTCCTACACCTCCAAGCAAATCTGACTGGAAGAATTACATGTCCACTCACATCATGTCATCCGCCGTCGATTTACGAGCTCCTATTGTTGGTTATCCGGAGTCCTATTTCGCCGATTCCAATGACTTCATTCGACCTTTGCCCAATCATTCACAGCTGAACTTCAACAGGCCGCCATCGCAGCTCTCTTTGTACGACTATAATAGCAGCGTAACCTACAATGACAATATGGAAGTGGATAAAGTTGCTGACCGAGACGCGTTCTTTACCGATGTACAAGGCACTTCAACGCCTTTCAAGAATTTTGGCTCTCTCGATGTTGCTGACCGTCGATTCGGAGGTACAGTAGATCCAGCGGTCCTGTCTGGATCGTCTCTTCTTCAATTGGACTTCGACGAACAAGAAACAGACACAGATAATGATTCGTGTAGGTTTGACTCCGATGAAGAAATGGATACTTCAGCGCCATTCAAGCCTTTTCAAGCCTTGCAGCTCGCTTCTAGGAACAAATCCAAATCTGGAAGTGGTTATATCACTCCTTCGGATGACTCTGGCGACGAGGACATGTGTCGACGGTCTGCGTGGATAGAAGACTCGTTGATTTCTCCTCCGAAGACGGTTGATTGGAAAATATGCCCACCACCGGCCGAAGATGACGCATATATGCACGTAAATAGCGAAAATATGATGGATGAAGAGCGTCGCGAACGCGAACATGCGTTGCAAGATTTGTTCGATAACATGATCCTCAGTATGTTGCTTTGCTGCTCTTCCAAGTAGATAATTTTCACCATGATGGTCAGATCAAAATGCCATGGACGTCCAAAGTTCTCCTTCCAATGACACGGAACTTCATAACGCCCGACCTCCGCTTCGCACCCGTTCTCTGAATGCTACACATCCTTCATCATCTGCTCAGGATGAAGTCTCATTTGTTAATCCTCTTGTTCCTGGAGCTAGGCGAACCAGGAGCGGAACTATCATTCCAGGAACCTCCGCCGTCGTCAATGTTGCGTCGAATGCACTACCAGCGCTCCCTCGAAGAACTAGAAGTGGGACAGTAGTTCCAGGAAACTTCGGAAACCTTGTGACCGCTCCTGAAGACGAAAATAAACAAGCGGCACTGAAACCTTCTTCATCTAGTCGCCGTACGCGCAGCGGGACTGTCGTCTATAATTCGGGACTTGCACCATCCCTCCCTATCGTAGAAGAAAGAAAGAATTGTGCATCGAGTTCATCCATTCCAGGCATCTCACGACGTGCGCGCAGTGGTAGTATCATGGCCACTAGCTCTATCCCGGAAGGAGTCATTTCGAACTCTACCGCAAGGGTAGCGTCGAGGATCAGGAGTGGAAGTTTTGCTACACTTGGAAACACACTGGCGAGCCTTCCTTCTCAGGCCTTGAAACGTCCGCGCAGCGGAACAGTGGGGCGAGCGCCTGCAGCTTCAGAAGGACCAACTGTGGAACAAGCTGATATTATGGATAATTTGTCTGAGAGCCCGATGAACAGATTTGCCTTCAGTCCCACAGCTTCTCCCCAAATTGAAGACGTCGAAATGCCGTTAGCTTTTGAACATGGTCCTACCGTTGACCTCGAATCAGCCAATACAACCAAGTCTCCTACGCGCTCACCCGGAGATAGTACCGACATCAATCCCATAAATTTCCTAGAGCCGATGGTCTTTGCCAGTCCCGCTTACTCGCCCCCTACAAATTCCTTGACCGTCACCTCGGATGGTAGCATCGCCACAAATGCCCGTTCTTCGAACGGTCTTCGTGCTCGCGCTAAAGCTGCTGCCTCCAAAGCGAAAGGATTTAGCAAAAATTTGACTGGAAAAGCGGCTGGTGCCAAAGGCAGAGTACTGGTTGGGCCTGAAGCGGGTGCGGCAGCTGTTGCCCGTGCTAGAGCGAGGGCTGAAAGTAGGTTGGACGATAGTGAATATGTTAACGAGGAAGATTTGTCTGACGATGAATTGTTGTTGAAGTGAGCAAGAGAGCTCAATAGGAGTGGGTGTGAGTCGTGAGTTTTTGCCTCTCCTGACCTCTCCATGTTACCCCAGTGTTACCCTGTAACAGCTCTGACGTTGATCGCCGTTATTCTACTCCTTCTTCACGATTGTGATACACTGAACGAACTAATAGTTTATTTTCTCTCTCTCTGTTACTTCACAACTCATTTGAACTTCGAGCTTCGCTAATTCTGGTGACTTTACGCATTTATGCATGGTGTTTCTCCGGAGTTCATCGTTCTGTGGAAGAAGATCTTCTACTTTGCCTTCTCTTCGTTGTCTCTTCTTGTCGGTTCAGCCTGATTTTTTTATCCCTCAAATCCAACTTCAGATCTCACAACCCCTTTTTGTCGCAGAAAAATTTCCAGCCTCTCCATGAACTCCATTTCTCCTCCGTTCTATATCATCGATAGCTGGTCTCTTGACCTCCTTTAATCTACCCTTCCCGCCCTCGTTCAATACTCCAACTGACCTTGCGTTCGCGGTGTTTTTACTACTTTTACTCTGACCATGACGGCCTTTAACAAGGTATTCAACTTCCGTGTGTTACTGTTGTACAAATGGAGATCGTCTCTTCTCTTCTTTCTAGTCTAGGCTGTTCAATCTTCAGCTGATTTTTCTACTCGGCCAAGCGCCTGACTCTCTGAATGCCGGGCATTTGCATTCTGGCGTAGATGCCATTCCCATTTGAGAACCCGGAGTGGAAGCCGACTGACAAGGAACACAAGCAAGCACTCAAAGTACAGCTTAGCATCTCAGATGCACTATTGATAATCGGGTTCATTTCACTCCAAACATAGATCTTCTAGGCTAGGAGTATTGGGCGGGCGGCCTTATGAGGGTCTTGGTGAGTTTTAGCGGTCCGATTTTACTGTCAGGACGATCACCTGAGCAATTTCAATCGAGTAGTACGTAGCAACTACACGGAGCAAGTCTGGAGCAAAGTGACCTCTACTGTGCAATAGTTTCCTTGGTAGTTATCTAGCAGATATTTTCCGAGCCCTCATTGATTGGAGCTACATAATATCTGGTTATCTTCAATTCATTGACTGACTTCATACCACTCCATGTTAACGTACTTTGTTTGACCAGTGCACTCTCTGGGGTCCCAGCGAGTTATTCGATTCATCGGAAACACCACCTCTCCTATGCCAAGCACGCGATGTGAGTAGCATGTTATGATATCTACATATTCTCAGGACCTAAAACTTTACTAGTCTATAAGCCAATTGCAGGAGGTAATTACGTTCGCGAGTCTGTCACACATCCCGATGTAACGAATACGGCCGGAATATGTTCATTTTGAGCGCTGATATATCAGTTGCCCACGAACCGTCGGACGAGCTCTCATAATAATTGCAATCTGCTCTTAAACGCCTTGAATCAATCATTGAAAGGTAAATAACACGTTAGGGGTTATCATTTGCAAAAACGCCACCGTCCTAAGTTGAGATCCAGCACCGGGAGAAGCTCTCTGGCGGTACGTATTGGTACAGCAGTTCTCTGGCCCGGCCGCCGACATCAAAGTTGTGTATCTTTGTGGATCCAAATTTCCGTTTGCGACATATGTGTTGCACGGTAAAACCTGAGATTATGAAACGACCAGGAAACATACCCAAACGCTGATGAAGTACTTACATGAGATGGAAGAGACGGAAAGGAGTTACTTTGAGAAGCGCTTCCGACCAAATCCGACCATTTCGTACCAGTTCACATACTGTAGGTTCTCATGCACGAGGCGCACACAAAAACAGAAGTTCAAACATGCCAGAGATTATCCATAGTCAATCTGGAAGCTCTTCCCTGGCATCTCCATAGAGAAAGAGAGTATCACGGTCGGACGAAGAAGATCGACAAATTCAAAAGTTACCTCGCTATACACACTCTGGTGGATATTTTTGTGCAACTGGAGGCGACTAGTCAAATCCGGGCTGAGTCCGGGCCAAGCGCAATACATTTCATGAAATCAAAGAGGGTGGTCCTGGACATCTGGAACGTTGAAACGACGCCGATGAAATATGTTGGAGGGTTAATATTATGGCTGAGGAATTCACAGCTGACGTGGAGATCACGTAGCGGGCTGACTGAGAAGAACAAAAACAGTCGCACCCTAAGCCGTTTCCCTAATAGTTGCTACATATTCGTCACGATTCGGATATTCTCGGGGCCGTATACATTTGGCCGCAGACATCGGGGATACCTGAGGCATCCCATAAGTCGAGAGAGGTGGCGAGCGGTATTTCGTGCAATTTGAGGGTTTGTCCGAGGGATACCGCGATGAAGACACTGAAACGGACACAAAATCCTCTCCGGGTAAGATAACGAAACCGATTCAGATTACAGCATGATATACGAGATGATAAATGAGCGAAGGACAATCCTGAAGCGAAGATACATGGAAGGAAAAAAGCAATCAGCATTCAAAGTACAGATGTCAGCTCAAAACGTGCTAGCGCCACGGAGGGATGCCTCGTTTCCTACAGGTGAGTGACAGCCTTTGAATCCAACGGCATTCCTATTGCGGGAAATGAATACGGTATAGAGAAGGAGTAGTATATCGTGGACTTCACCCGAGGGATCAATTCCGTTGTTTGCGAGTATCCTGTTCTGACGAATCAACCTAGCCTGATCGAAGCTGTGACAGAACAAGACGTTTCAATATTTTTTTTTCTTATCCAGTAAATCATCCACTCACTTAACCCTTTCCTGGCGCATGATTTCCATCACTTCCTGGGTCCCTCTCTCGTCCAGTCCGGTTCTCGAGTCTCCGTCTCTGATGTTGGCTTCAATGTCGAAGTTTGAAGACGACATTCCGGCACCTGCTTGATCTGCGAATGTCGATAGAGGGACATAGTGATTGAATGACGGAAACATCGATTTTACGCGGTGAGGAATATGTGGCGCAATGGATGAGCGGTAGCGATGGACAACTAAGAAAGGCAATTAATAATCTTGAGCTTGAGCCGTGAGGTAGGTATATCAGATTGTTTGCTTACCCAGAACGAGAAGAGCGACAAGAGCGAATAGAGAGATGTAGAAAAGCATGGCTAGTAGCCGTTCAGTAATATGATTCTGCTCTGAGTCTGTATGATGGTCTGCTTTAGTGAGGTCGTCAATTAGGCGTCTCGGAATGCCAATCACATTTACAGCTGTCCTAGGCAGCGGTTGTAGAAAACAAAGGGGGCTTATTCACGTGGCGTTGTCGGCGTCGAATGACTAACTCAAGCGTCTATCACTGCCCCTCTTCTCCAACCTTTCTCTGTACATTTACATTTACGCCTATTTACGCTGTGTGTATTTTCTGTTTTATTCACTTCGAAGAACATGCGAGCCCAACTATTTGATCAACTTCAGGTCAGTGGATGTGCCAACTTCTGCCTCCTCATTGATCAATTCTCGATTCATTTACTGCAGGCCAAATTTTGCCCGCCCCTCGACTCTTCGTTGGTTGCTGCCATTTTATTGGATATAGAGTCTAATGTGGAACCATCTAAAGACCAAATCGACGCTCTACATATAACTTTATCAGAGCTTGCATCTCAGGCGGATGTTCTGCAACTTGTGGAAGATTTATCTGATGTCGGTGTAACAGATGATATCAGCACCCCTAGTTTCACTCATGATGAAACTTCCACCTCTAACAGTGGATCCGAAATTTCGCAGCAACCTTTCGACACACCTTTTGGATTTTTGCAAGCTGCTTTTCCTGAATTACAGCGTCACCAGATTG
Source organism: Lentinula boryana (assembly GCA_027886635.1). Taxonomy (NCBI): domain Eukaryota; kingdom Fungi; phylum Basidiomycota; class Agaricomycetes; order Agaricales; family Omphalotaceae; genus Lentinula; species Lentinula boryana. The sequence goes on from MU790652.1 coordinate 43,031, forward strand.
ACCGTGTGCTTCTGGACATTAAATTGGATGATGAAGGGTTTGATATGTGGGACATCGTTTGTCGTATCTTGAGCGAGGAATTGATTTCAGAGTTGGAGGAGCGTGGCCTGGATAGTCTGGATGACGGCCAAGGATACTTAGCAGAGAACGAAAGCGGTTGGGAGACTGTTGGCAAAAAAGCACGCTCCTCTGACAATGAACGGCGAAAGAAGAAACAGGGAAATGGGCGGCATAAAGTTGCTTTGGTCGATGTTCGCCAGCAACATCACGCGAAACTCTATGATTACACATCTCCCAAACGCTCTCGATCTCTTCCAGCGCCAGATCCATGGACCCAAATATCTTCGCTTTCTACACATCTAGCAACACTCTTACCATCTTATCCGCCATCTTTCTTCACATCTTATTTCCATTCACCCAAATATTCAACACCCTATGCTGCTCTTGTTGAAGGCCTACGGGAGATTACAAAAACACGCTCTACGAATATTGAAAACGCGCCTCTCATAATATCATTATTGGATATATTATTACCGTTATACGATGACTTGGACCCCGAGCAACGGTCGCGGCTAGTCTCTGATACTGAACTTTCACTCATCGCTACACATGGTCGTGCAGATGAAGCGTTGGATCTTGTGCAGCTTCTTCGTGAATTAGACCAGGATTCATCTTCCGGTCACCTTGAAATGGGTATCTATCACCAACGCGTAGAGACCCGCCTACCTTCTGACATCCGTACGAGTGAAATCTCATCGACGAGCGACTCCTCAAGAAAAAGACAGCTTCCTTCTGGTCCACCTGACATACCGCCTCCGCCCTCCTTACAAACAAACGATCCTATGCCGCGGTCAGGAATCAAGCCAAGTCCGTATCAATGGCAATCTGTACCCAAGCGCAAAACTCGCAAAACTCCCCACCCGCTCGCACCTTATATACCGGCTTATTCTCGAGATGTAAACGGCAACAAAGTGCGTGGGTCTGGGAATGGGTTCGGAAAAGGAGGCAAGGGCGATGTAGGCGAATTGGGCGATTACAGAAGGAGAATAGGAAATAGTATGAGGAAACGAGACGAAATGTTGCGAGAAGCTTCGAGGATGTGGCAGAAGGGAAACGCGAAGACTAGAGGTGGAGAGGTCGCACTATATTTTGCGGAACGGGTAAGTCATCATGTTTCTCGAGGATTTAGGGATGGTTCTCAGGCTTCGGAAAATAGGCGAGGCAGTTTCAAGAACTTGCTAAAAAGGATGCATTGGAGGCCGCAAGGATGATGGTAGAGTCAAAACGGTATGGTTTTATCTCTCACCTTGTTAACAGGTAATGTCAATCGTACGGACAGAATATTGTCGCAAGAATTAGACACCATAGATTTACATGGAACCACAGGTACTGGGTTTGTGCTCATCTGTATTATTCGACTAATGTACTGGTTTCTCAGCGGCCGAAGCTATCATCATCGTTTCGGAAACCCTAGCGTCCATGGGAAACTCATCTTGTACGTCTGCGGCCTGCGCGTCATCGTCGTACAGTTACATAGACGGTTACTAACACAAAGCGTCCTTAGCGAAACCTTTGAAAATTGTTACAGGTCGAGGTACGCATTCCACTAACCAAATTAGTGTCCTTAAGCCTGCTCTGCGCAAGGCTCTCGTCGAAGACGGGTGGAGTGTCAGCACTTGGGATGGCGGTCTCATTGTCAGAGGAAAACGTGGACTTTCCTAATGTTCCAATGGCACGGTTTTCTGTTATTTCTTGTAGCCTCAGTCATTGTTTACCTGGTTGTTCTTGTTGTGCTTTCATAATCCGTACTTTCCATAAATACTGGAATATTGTACTAGCTAGAGTCTTATGGATCCGAGCCTAAACACGAATGGCGTGCTTCTTCAAATATCGGCCCGCCTAATCTTTCGCTTTGACACCGATCAGTCCACACAACAAGTTGTCAGTTAGAGTGGCGATATTTACTGAACGTTGAACTGTGATAGCACTTCAATATCCAAATGTACACTGACGACTCTGATGACGGCTCAGACGACTATGTCGAGTCAGGCAAGGCTGCTTCCAAGGTCTTCACTTTTTCTTTCACCAGTTTGCTTGTCCGTAATTACTATCTCCTCAGTCTCGCCACCATCATCGCAGTAAACACAAGCGCAGGAAGACAGAACAAGGAATGGAATTCTCTACCGAAGCCCCACATCCCGTTGTCTCTTTCCAACCTCTATTAGATCAAGTGGAGCATCTGCCAGACGATGAACTATTTCAACTCGAAAATTCATTTGAAGATGTCATCGGAGACTCATTACCAGAATATATCCTGGCACGCAAAGATCAAATAGCTAAGGATGTGGATAGAGACGACTTTGTACGTTATGGCATTTTTTGCGTCCCATAGTTGAATTAATCTCTGCGCGTACAGGGTGTTTTACTAAGACGTCTTACTCGAGCAGAGATAACGTCTCTCATCAATGATCATTCTGACCAAGTCGGCGTGCTTAGTGTTCCCGAGGCTATCGTCTTACGAAAATTGAAGTTGGAACGAGTAAGTCAATTCATTGGTGCCACAAGGCTTTGGATATTCAACTAAAGAATTGTAGGAGCGGAGTCGTGCGGCACTCAGAGGCACAAACATTTCAGCAACCCCTGATGGCGTGGTGGAAGGTCTTGTTGAGCTTACAGATACCCAATTGAACACGGAAACCGTGGAGGCTCTTGGCAATATCCGTAAAACATCGTACGGAAGCTCATTCATATCCCGCCTGTATGGCAATCATGCTCGCACTCCCGGATTGATGCACGTTGATTGGGACACAAATACACCTTGGATGAACTTGATGGAAGACATCCGTGAATATTATCAACTTTTACAGTGCGAAAAATCCCCCCTGAATTTGAACAAAGAATATTCACTAATCATTCCCGCAGCCCGAATCGCGATCCAGTTGTAGAGACGCGATCCGCGATCATGTATACTTCCTTGCAACCTAGCCATCTGCCTCAAGTTCATGACATCCTCTCTCGTTCGTTTTGGCAAGGGATAGACGGTGAGAAAATCATTCCCCATTTTCTTTTCGTTCAATGTACTGAGCGATTTCAGTAAGCGATTCTCTGGATTATTCTCCTGAGAAATGTACAGTGGTAGCTTCCTATAACAAGATGGTCGTTGGCGCGGCCATCATGAGCTCTCCAAGAGAAACCTACATAACATATCTGGCTGTCAAGCATGGTTGGGATAGCTCTAATATTGCCACGTACGTCCACCCATTGCATCGGGGGTGCAAGTTCTTATCGCCTCAAAGAACAATGTTATATCTCCTCATAACATTAAATCCAGGAAAGGATATTACTTTGCACGTTTCAGCGAATAATCCTGCAATGGTAACCTTTATTTTCGGTATATATATTTTTCCAACAACGCTTACTTGCCGCGTTTTCTTCTCAGTTGTTGTATAACCGCTTTGGTTTCAAGTCGGAAGAATTTATTGCTGGCTTTTATGATGCATATCTGGACCCCGAATCTCGAGCTTCCAAGAACGCCGTTCGCTTACGCTTGCGGCATCACTGATTAGTCCAACATTCGACCAGCAGTATCCATCTCGGAGCCACGTCACGTCTCACAGTGCTGTAGTCGCTACCGGATTGGATATGGAATGTTCTCATCAATGGCTCCATCATTGGCAGCTATCCCAGCCTATCCCGACATCGACTTCCGTGAAGTGTTACGATCGCTGAAATTATAACCGCGCTCCGAAACATTCCTTATGGTTAGTCTCCATTCGTGTAAATTGCAAGTGGGTTAATGAATCAAGTCGTCTTTCTTAGGCCAATGGGATGCGGTGGCGTGTATACAAATGAAATTGTGTATCATTTCATTTTCCATTTGATTAATCGCGAACAAGAGCGAAGGAAAAGGGAAATGGAATGAGAGTCCATTTTTACAGTCCTCGGACGCTGCTGATAAAATGAGCATCACCTCATGATAATGATTTGAGGTTCAATTTTCGAATATGTAGGTTGGAATTCAACAGAGGTCAATCTAACTGTATTTAGGGCTTCCTGGAACGCTCGTATTTGCGTTTAGTACAGCGAAGAGGTACGTGACGAAGTTAGGGCTTAAAAATACGGTGTAAGCTACAGAATTATTTACATAGCGAGGATACACATAGACTAATAATATATACAGTGTGTACTTGACTACACATTCCAAACGTTCCGCTCACAAATGGCGGTACCCAAATAATTCATGAAGTAGTGAAGTCATTTGTGTAAATATCTCGAAAAATCAAGAGCGCTTTACAACCGCAACGCTGGTCGCTCTCCTCTTCCTGAAGCTCCTCTCGTCAATCGACTGACGTCCGTCAATTACTGAGGCCACGGACGCAACCGAGCTCACACGGCGACGAGGCGGAACTCTTCTGCGACCATCTTGCTGTAATGCCCCGTAGCGAGCCACGGTTGCTGGTGCCGGTATATCGACACGTTGGTTGATTTCACTGGAGGCTACAGTGGCATTAAATACCCAGGTGGAAGACTCGCCGGCCCTCCCGCTCATGGATTTCCTCCTACCCACACATCGTTTCTTCACCGCTCGTTCGTCATCCCGGGGCTCGACTCGGACCATAGAGCCCAAAGCGCGTGGTGCAACTTCCTTCCCTGTACCCACAGTGTTACTACGAGGTCGTCCCGTCCGTTTCGGGGGAGGCCTGAGCCCAAGCTCAGCCACGGCGGTGCCATTATCTTCGCGTTCCTTGACGCCGCTCTTCGGACGGTTTTTTGTCTCCGCCAGTGGCTTAAACTTTTCCTGCGACATTTCCAAAACCTCCCTCACTTTCTTTCCCCAGTCCTCAAGCTCGTATAGCTTGTGAAGCATCATCTTGAACTTGAACGGATACTGTTTGCCTATGGGGAACTGTGCGACAGATTCACAATCGGTATCAATGTCGCTAGACCCGAATGGCACTGCGACAGTGTTGCGACGCCCTTTGCGTGCACCTGCCGAAGTAGTCCTTGGTGTGACTAGGGTGGCCAGATTGCGAAATACCGGTTGCAAGTCTGTCGGAATGGAAAAGGTATGGGGATCGTCCATTACCGGATGTTCTGCAACATCGGTGGCGCGAGATCGTCTAGAGGCGAGCTTCTCGAATAAATCGAAGAGATGTGCGAATTCGGCGTTCCGAGGGGTGGAAGTCATCGCGTCTAACAAGTATGGAGTGTTGCAGAGAGGATGTGCAGAGAGGATGGTCCTGGTCTGGTTTAAATTGCTCATTATAGTTGTCGTTATATAGGAGAACATCACGCGATGGCCATTTTGTCCACTGGCGTGGCTGCGGGATTATTCCTTCTTTCAGCTAATCCCATTGTCTTCCTACTTCGTTCGATGGTCAAAGTTTTTGATGCGATTTCCTCTTCTTTTAGACTATTGCTTTAGCGATAATGGACAATAGGATTTAATGCACAGTGCATTGATATCGTCGATCCCCGTAAAATACTAGCAGTCGAGACAACAATAAATGCAAAATCCGGAACAATAGTGGCAGGTAGAAAAGACGGTGAGCAAGCATTTCAACGACTCGTTCGTTCCCCTAGTCCTCAAAGTCTGACCAAGCTCTCGTCCTTTCTTTCAAATGTCGCCCATCCTATCCGAAAAGACATTTCGTCTTGTAATCCGTTCTCTGGGCAAGGACGATCAAAGAAAGTGCTCCATCTGATTTGACGAAGGTTAGGAAGGTTTTCAAATACAATTCTACTGGCAATCTCTTCCTGAATGCGTGTTTCGTGGCGAAACATCTCGCATATGGCGCAGGTGGAAGGGCTTGTCGCAATGCAGTTGGTGTCTTGCTCATCCGGGTGCACCATGTGTTGGTAAACCATACGCTCTTCTGAGAGGAAAACACCCAGTTGTAATTCAATCAGTTGAAAGAGATGTTGAAGAGCGGCTGCGTAAGATTGCTGAAGCACAATCAGCATTGCGAGATATTCATGACCAGAATTGGGCTGACCGCGAGTAAGCTCACGTCGCCGTAGCTATCGGGAATCGGAGAATGTACACAGCATTCCAGGACATCCTCAAAGCAGCACCTGCAGAAACAGTCTCGCTCAACAGTAAGTCGTTCAGTTACAGAGAGTTTGAGGACCTTCAAGCAGGGGAAGGATCTCGAAATCAACGATAGCAGTGTACGATCGATCCGAGGTATCATGTCGATAATAAGGGATGAGAGTTTGGAGGAGGCAAGATTCGGGAATAGTCGTTGGCAAATCGGATGCTGAGTTTGTAGTCCTTCTTTCTCAAAGTTCAAACGAAGATGTTCGAGTCCCGTAAGGCGTCTGAGCTCCATGCAGTCTTTGACAATGTACATCGGGCATGTGTCTAGTGCTCTGGAAGTTGACATCAATTTTCATCTGAGATGGAAGTGCATATATCCACCTTATCAGAACAACTCCATCTGAATTTCGACCTCTAGCCTGAGAGATCGACAATAACTTGAGGGTCCTATCCCAGCAAGCATCTTGTAAGAATATTGATCGGAAAAAGTTCTTGAACACAATTTCCCGAAAAGTTCTCGATGCCAGAGCAAAGCCAGATGTAAAAGCTAGAGAGAGAGTAGACCTAGTGCATATACCCCATGAGAGAAAAGATAGGACGAGTTCTATTAGCTCCAAAGGAATACGTGGAGACGGTCGTGTATGGGCTATCTCGTCACCCGACGCGACGATGTAAAGAGTTGGAACGGAGACTGAAAATTTCTTCGGCTTGCTGCTAGTGCGAGATAGAGTTCGCAGCATAGTCACTAGTAAATATCAGCAGAGTAAAGTCGCGAAACCCCAAGAGCAACCGGTGAGTGATGGAAGTAACTGGTAACTATCTGGTCAAAGCTGAGCATCTCAGAACTTTTATCTGTAGGTGTGGCTGTGCAGGGAATGAATGCGCTATTCTCACATTACATGTAACAAAGAAATTCAATAAGGATGTTGATCTGATACAAGAGCTGAGAAACTTCAATATTACTGATAGTCAATTGGAGATTTCCTAGTTGATAGAAATTGCGTAGGAGCTTGTGCTGAGCGTTGCGCTCCCTAAAATAATCGAAGATGACTAAAGCTTTAGTCGAAGACCGACGAGCTATGGCCTCACCAACAAAAGGTTCTGTTCCAGCTTGTGCTTGTACTAAGAATTGAGAGCTGGGTACTCCATGGCTATCGACAAGGAAAGCTGAATGGTGCAATCAGAACTTCTTCCTTGGGGCAAGCAATTCAGACCAAGATAACGTACTGTAAAACGGCAGCAAGTCGGAGTTGAAGTCGGTGATCTCGCTAGGTGCGACAAATGAGAACACAGTCCAAGTTTCTACGACTCCTTGGAAGAGAACCCAAGTGGCACCGTTTACGCTATGAACAGTGGACGTTAGCTGCATACTATGTAGTGAAAAGAGATATAGCGCGTACTCTGCAGTCCCAATTTGAGAGCCGGCAGGACCAGCACTATCGTTTTCATGAATTAACAGCTGCTCATATAAAAGGCCTTTAGCCTACGAACCCTCCTCGACTACTAAGCCAGATCATTCTGTGAACAAGTTAGTATAGGCAGGACTCAGATCCGATCAGAGTAAGAGTCACATTTCGAAAGTAGACGTGGACGAGGAGCCACTGGAACTGGCGTCGTTGGACAACCAGGTGTCGTAGGAGACATCGGCGACAAGGTCGGATGAGGCAGAGGTGTATGACCAGGACCATGTCGTCGGGATAGACGTAATCGAAGCTAGACTTTGACCTAATCCCTCACGGAAATCGAGATTTGCATCTATGATCCAGTGTCAACATTGCAGGAGATTCAGGCTTTTCAGGAACATACAGCTTTTGACGTCAGAAGGTCCACCTAACCTCGATGAGAGGCTAGGAAGTAATCGCAAGTAGCTGAATTATCAGGACATACCTTCCCAAGTATAAGTCGTTTCCCAAGTGACGCTGTCTCCATCTGTTGCAGTCACTTGCGAGCTCTGGGAACCTACGAGGGTTCGCATGAGTATTTTGTCCCATATCGATTGAGGTTTTTTCTGCGTACCGCTGGTGGCGGCAGCTTCACCCCATAGGTTGTTCTCAAGAATGAAACGGCTAAATTGATTCATCAAGCAAGGTTTTTGTCGCAAGTTATACTTCGTACCCTCCAAGCTAAAGTGTTGTTAAAGCCGAGTCATTATTTATATGCAAATTAGGCAAGAGGAGTCGCCAAACCTCAAACTCAGTTGCAAACTGAGCAGTCAGAACCGCGCCGCGCTTGACCAATGGTGGATTCTCGGGTACAGGACTCGAGAGGACCAGAGTACCAGTGATTGAAGCTAAGAGCAAAGTTGAGAACTTGAAATGCATCGTGTTATCAACGCAGAAAGCGAAAAACACAGCGAGTCGAGTGAATGAACTTACAGTTTTTGAGAAATCTGCAATCTTTTGACCATCACCTCTTCCATAACCGTTCATTATCTTCGGACAATCCTGCAGATGGTGTGGAGCAGAAAGAACATTCGCCGACAGTTGGCGGCCCGCTGGTGGTGAGTAAAACGCGACAATTCCAGAATCAGATAAGAGCTTCAAAGCTCGGGAGATTTCCAATCCATGGGCACTTTGTACGACCCGTTTTTGCAAAAGATCTGGTCACTGCTTGAACCATAGTGCAAGGAACTTGAAAGGGATATAGAATTCCCTCGATCAATTTCTGCTACCATCTGCTGCAACCGTAACATGATTCCCCCATGAGTGAGGGTGCGATTTTGAAGACAGATCTGGAAGAAGAATTGTATAAGAATAGCAAAAGGATCGAGCAAGGGAATTTTTGACTCGGTATGTAGTGACAGAGGTGGGTACGACATTCACAACGCAGAAATTTCGGATTGACCTACCAAACTCATGGCTCTGAGAGATCACACATCTAAGTAGAATAAATACATTTTGTGTTCGAGCAGTTTCGGATTTCCCATTGTATGAAAACAGCGAGAACGTGGTAGAGATTCACTGTCTATCTAACAAGAGATTTCACCGCTATCACTTGAATCAAACAATAGCCTGAAGCTTGACAAAGTTCGGTGTCCCCAGTCCCGTTACCTAGAATGAATAGGTGATCTCAGCGGACACATCTCAGCGAATCGGGAAAAAAAAACGCACCGGATCCCATCCAGTACTCGTCGTGAAGCCTTTCGTACCACAACCAGGATTAGTTCCACTCGTTACATCATTGAGCGCACTAGGGTTAGCATACAACAACGGATTCAGGAACCCAAGTGGCGCTCCACCTTGGGACAGCTTAAAGTCATTCAACAGAGCAATAACACCAGCAAAAGTGGGCGAGGAGCACGAGGTCCCACCCACGGATTCCACTCTACCGCCAACGACGACCTGGAAACTTTCGCCTTGAGCAGCAACGTCAGGGTAAGCCCTACCCGACGCGTTGAACAAGCCGGCGTTCGTCGAGCCGATTTTGGCGAGATAAGCAGAAACGGCGGACGTTTGATAGCTGGGTTGGGGGAAGAGCCTGGAGAACCCACCGCCGGAGGGGAATTCGTTCACGGCGACTTCGGGAGCGATGCCAGTTGTTGCACCGACAGCAGTTACAAATGGACAACTGAGTAAGGTAACATAAGATTACTTGTAGAGCGGTGTCGTGAGCTGATCATACCTAGCAGGGAAGGCGGGCTGGAAGATGACTTTGTTTGTCCCATCATTTGTTAAGCATGAACCACCGCCAACACTACGTAAATGAAAGTAACAGAACAGTATGAGGACTCCGCTTCCGGGTTAACAACGGCCGAACTCACCCAGCATCTCCAGAACTGAACATGACACTGGCACCTCGAGCTCCGAGGGTGGCAAACAAATTGCAAACTTCGGTTGCGTAATCAGCGGGGACAGTTTGCTCATCATCTCCGTAACTTGTGCTGAACGTGTTAGGCAATTCATCGTCGGGCACGCTACCAATGAAATCTAGCCAGTTGAGATACGGTTCATTGGTGTTTGTGGGCTCGTTGTTGTCAGCGATGAAGGGAGGCTCTCCTCCGGTACTATTGAGAAAAGTTGTCAACGTTCTGTTTTCTATGGATCATCCATTGACGGCATACCTATAGAATATCATAGGAGTGGGCCAAGACATTCCAGTAGCGTATTGCACGTCCAAGTTAGCTTCCACACCAGGATCGTTCTGAGTATTCAATCCACCATTGATCTCTGTTAGGGTAAAGGTCGCGTTGGTCGCCTGAGGGAGGAAACTCCGGGTGAAAGTGGTGAGGTCGGAGTTGGAAGCGAATTGTTCAAGATATCCTGTGATACCAATTTTGTTGGTGGTGATTTGGGTCGGTGTATAGTTCACGGTCTGGGGGAAATGTCAAACAGAAAATCTTATTCAAACACGGCCACCTACGTTGTATAAATCCTTCAAACAAGTAGGAGTGATAGTTGTGCTGCAGTCGCTCGGCGGTGTGACATCGCTACTGAGACTCAATGTAGGCCGATCCGGCTCCAAATGACTGGTTACCTTCATGCTTCGGGTAGTACCGAAGTATGTGGTCGGGGAGACAAGATTGATGTGGTCATGAAGGTGACGAGGGAGCGAATATTCCAGCGTACGTATGATTTTCTCTTCAGAGCCCGTGTGAGCGTATACATGGTATTTCGTGTTTAACAAAGTTTCGGCCAAGGAGACTGGGATGTTGACTGTGATCCATCGATCCGAGCTAGAACTAGTCGCTTCGTCTTCGATGCCATGCCAATTGAGCCATTCCTTGACCTCTTGTAAAGTCTCGTCCGCAGGACGCATTAGCTCGTCGACCTGGGCCTTGGACAGATGCTTCCCATATCGTTCATGGAAAGGATCAGAAGTCTCTGATAGATGCTCGAGGAGGGTGTCAAAGTTGGAGGGGCGTAAACCAAACCGAAGCTTCAAAAGCTTTGAAGGATCAGGAGTAGAGTGATGGACCCAGGTAGAGGATGGAGTAGAGTCTCCCCATGAATGCTTCACAGCAAAGTCTGTATAAAGGGTAGAACGAGAAGAAAGCGGCGTAGCGAGCACCGAGAGAGGCAGAAGGATGAAGACAGCAGATGTGAGCAACATCGTTGTTGTCAGTAAAGAGGGAATTCTCTGGTCGCAAGAGCTTTATATACATGATCAATGTTGCTTGACATTCTTTCTTCTCAATTGTCTTCTAATGCCGAGGAAATACATTTATGGATATGACCCTGTGGTAGAAGATAAGTATGAGCGTGAACTCACATGGACTCTGATCCAAGCTGTCCCTCACCGTATGGAATGACATTGAGTATCCTAAAGATGATATCGAGAACTTGTTGACTTTACAGTTGGACTGGAGATGCGGTGAAAGATCGTGAGATGCGTCAAGGCTATACCACATGCTCCAACAATAATTGAACGCATACCGTGTTATTCTCGGGGTTATGTTTGGTCGATAGAAGAGAGAGCAGCTGATTGATTCACGTTCTTGTTACTCGTGCTAGGCCACAATGTCCCGCCCATTAGTGTATTTTAGGCTGGAAGATTCTCTTCCATGGCGATGCAGACGGAATTGAGGGATGCACAGGAGTTATTCAGAAGGAGAGTTATCATGTAGGGTGCGCTTCCAATTGAAAGGACAGCGCCGGAATTTGTTTCATCCAATCTGGTACCGCTGAATGACGATGTGCAATATCTGATGGAACGCGGATAGACTCTCACAGTCACGCACTTGGAGCGACAGGCGCTAATTGTACACTGTATTTTATGGACACTTTTGCATGCTTTTCGCCAGTTCATTGAATGGCAGGCTACCACGCTTCATCTCCCCTCTACAAATTCAACAGTACTCTACTGCGCTTATATCTAAGTCGCAAAGACTAGGCACGTTCAATTTCTCGTTTATAAACGGAGAGAAATGGCTTATCAGAAATATTTTCAAGGTCACAAACGCTTCAAGAACTGGTTTGAGATAGTCAACGTAAAGACAGCCAAAGTCGGTCCGCGACTCGCCTGGCTACTTCGCCACGGTGCGCGCTCTCGTGATCTCTACGTCAGGCCGGATGGCTTTGTGTTGGTAGAGGAGGTCGTGAGTTCTTTCTATATACCAATTGACAACCAGACCAAGATGTCATCTTTTACCATGTCTTGTTCAGCTTAGAATCAACCCGTTCAGAAGGCTGAGCCTTTCGGACCTCAGGGAGATTGCCAAGATCGATCCATTGAAGCGTTTACAGGTGAAAGAACTTCGACCTCGCCAGTGGTGGATCAGAGCTATTGCCAAGCATAGTATCGAGGTGTGTTCTTGCTACCGCGTCAAATCCGCCCTCAACGTAGCCTTTCTAGTTCGTGAATCCAACCTGGAAGGAAATTACGAACGTTCGTCAAGTTAAGGGTGCCGTATATTTTACTGACGCGGATGGTTGGCAGAGAATACGTACGTGGCTTATATCCATTGCTCTTACCGCGTCTATCGAGTTAACCTCTCTTAATCTTCATAGACCTTGAAGGTATCAGGAAGGGCCCGGACGAACATATGATTCCCTTGTTCCAAACCATCCCAGAGCATTTTGGTTACTCTCGTGCGTTACATATTTCCTTCCTCCATATTGAACAATCACGAGCTGGATAGCTTTCGAAAATTGAAATTGGTACTATCTCAACAGGTGCAGAGTCTTCAACTATCATTGTCATTCACATCGACGTCAGCCAGGCATTACGATACGGCCTGACTTTCTTTGTGAAGCATGACAAAACAATTGCTACAGAGGGTGATGCAGATGGCTGTATTCTTCCACATTTGTTTCAAAAAGTTGAGCGCCTTCAGTGGTCAAAGGCTGTCGTTTTGGACAACTGAATTTGGTAAGCTTCACTCATTGTAACTCAATACTCTATCTCGTGTTTCCTACTTGTTAATTCGTGCATACAAATTCGGACCGAATATCTCTGACTAGAATTTTTATGTTCAGACCTCGGAAGTTCTGAGAAGGAAACCTTGAAATCAATCACGATCTTTCAAGATTCCAAATTTACAGTATCGTTTTTCTATATATATGTTTCCGGTGACAATCCAATGTGGTCTCTACTGTAATATACTCATGCGCCCATGTGTTTCTGTTATTGGATTCGCTTTGCTTCATCCAACTCGATCAAGCGGACCAGGCTGCAACCAATCACAATGCGAGAGGCGTCGCACCACCTGACAAAAAAAGCTTGAACAGAACATGATGATACTGATACGTACATTGTAAAATCGCAATCGGTTTGGATCGAGTCGGTTCATTATTCTGCTGTCGACGAAGTTTCGACCCTCATATAGATCACTAACTTTATTTTTTCGATACTGTGTTGAACTTTCCAGTCTCCTTATGGTTCTTGCGAATACCTGATAATGCGCAGCTTGATAAACGTCTCACAACCTTTTCCCGCTCAATTATCATCGAAAACGGAATGAGCAGCTTATGCGTTAAAGCTTAAAGAAGTGGTACTTACCAGTACATCTACGCTAGTGCACAAATATGTATATTGTTTGTTTCTGGATCCTTAGTTCTGACAATGTACCAAACACCCGTCCAACCCACCTGCTACAAATTTAAAATAGCAAATCAATACACGATCTTAATGGCGCAGATCCTATCGGAATATGCACCCAGCCCAATACCTGCACTCGGCATACCCAATTGATTCAAGGACCGGGAAGCAACCTTATGAGATACAAAGCTTTGCTGTAATTGAACACGTTGACAAAGGTAAGTAGGCACAGGATACAGAGTACAGCCCAATTATTCATACACACCACATTAGATCGATGGAAAAAAAAGAAAAACCTCCGGGAACATCGAAGGAAGGCTTAAGAAATCCGTGCCTTCTTAACCTCCCTCCGCAGGTCAAGTGTACCAGGTGACGAAGCTCGCGTTTGATCAGCCGATGAAGGCGGCGACGTTTCTTGGCCACGCAGACTCCCAGACCTACTCTCTAACCGCCCTTCAAATTCTGAAAGCCATTTCCCGCCCTCCGCGCCTGGGAACAACCATACATGGCTATAGATCATTCAATAGTCAGTCGACGATGATACAGTAAAGCTAAAGCGTGAGACTCGCCTATTTCCGACTCTTTGGGGTTCCTGCGGTCCTTCTTCCACATCTTCATCCAATCCAGTCGATGGGCGCTTCTTGATATTTCCTCGCGGAGGCTGCATCCGTCCGGCAAAGGCCGATTGAGACAACGACGCTGATAAAGCCAATGGCGGCAAATCCCAACCAAGTTCGGTACATAGATGAATTACAATGTCGTCCGCATTCCCCAACAGGATGATCTATAGAATGCGAGGTTTTCGACAATGAAGCTCGAGGCAAAATGAAGTAACTCACATCGGGATTGATATGTTTAATCGGAGTCTTGTTAATCAAAATCTACAAGTATGCTTAGCAGGGCGTGGCCGGACATTGTAAAAGCTCTACCTGAGGTATTGAATGTGGGAGATGCGCTTTGCGTGAAAGATGAGCGAACACAATACATAATAGACCTGGTACGCTTACACAAGATATCCGCCACCGGCGCGACCTTCAAGGAGGTCCCGATGACGAGCAACAGGTCAACTTTATCTCGGTCCTGCTCCAGCAAATGCTCAAAATCGTCCGTCAACTTTTCACCGAAGAATGTGATATCGGGCTGAACAAATCAGATGAATCCACATACAGGACATTCTTTGAACCTACCTTCATTATCCCTGGAGGATATGTCGGAGCATCGCTCTCATCTTCGCAATCACTATCCCATTCGCCTTTCGCCTTTTTCTTGCTCAATTTCTTTCCATTCTTCGGAGTTGAAGATGACGGAGGGTTGCATACCGGACACAGCGGTACCTTCCGACGCATGATGTCCGACTCGATCTCTGTTCCTGGCACTCGTCTGCGGCAGAGTAAACAGCTTGCGGTAGCGAAGGAGCCATGACATTGCAGGACCCGCTTTACGCCAGCTACAGTTTCCAACGTGTCTATGTTTTGGGTATAATTCTGGAGAATATACATTTAATCAGAAGCGGATGAGGCATGAGTGCGAGTCTTACGCGAAGGAGCTATGTATCTTCTTGGTCAGATGTCACTCTTGACTTGGACAAACCGAGCACTTACCTGACCTCTATCTTCGATAAGTTTGATGAAGCGATGGCAAGGTGAAGGTACGAAGTTTGAAGGGTATATCTGACTAACATAGAATATAAGGAAAATAGGAATAGGATGGAGCGCGTGTCCATACCTAGCAAATGAACTGTGAACGCACGTATTCAACATTTCCAGTCGGATAAGGATACTCTACACTGGACTCACTAGAATACTTTATTGAAAGATGAGTACGAAGGATAGGATGTCTCAATCCAGACATACCAGATGGATTTTCACGAAAATAATTTATGTCGAACCTGCACATGGGTAATGTATTACTCCCAGGAACCACCGCTGTTCAATCGAGAAACGACGTACATTTGCTGAGGATCGTCCAACTCGTAATCGCCCAATTGCGCATATAACCCATTACGGGATCTAAAGTCTGGTATGCCACAAGACACGCCTAAAGGTTATTGTTTAGGAGATCAGGAATGATCATAAGAATTGCCTTTGAATGGGACATACTGATTCCAGCACCTGTCAGAATCAATATTCGTCTACTGTTCCGTATCAAGTTGACGGCATCCGAGGTTGTGTTGTATTGTAATAACCGCTCTCGTAGTCGAAGTCTACCGAGTAAACGGTCAAACCTAAGGAGCTAACGCGCTGAGAAGAGAAGAAAAAGACGAACTCTTTCCACATCGCTACGCGAAGGAAGTAGTATAAGGTAGAATTACTCCTGCCCTGCAGCTCAGGACACTAAGTGCAAGATTAGCGATAGGAGGCATCAGTGTCAGCGAGTCAACGATACCAGTTGAATTCCGAAAGCTAGAAGAAGTTTTGGGATCGGTATTGCACGATTTATCGCGTATTTGCGTACAAAATGCCCCATTCCTTCAAAACACGCCAATGAGATGAAGGTAGCGGTATTGGATACTTGAACCGATCAAACCTCGTTCTTTAAGAAATCCAATCATCTCCATACTCTCTTCCTTCGTCCAAGTTCCTATCGGCGCCGTAAGTTACGTGTCGTGAGGAGGGCTAATGAACACCTGCACCGTTATGCTCGTCTGTGAAAAGCGCAGAGATATCAAGTTCCACATCGTTATGTTCTTCACCAGGCAACCATTCTTCGTCTTCGTTCTCCGTCTGCGTGGGCTTTGAATCCCCATCGTTTGTTGTCTGTCTATCCGCTATTAAATGAAGCAATTCTTGTATGGTTTCCGGACCGACTTCCACATCTTCTGCCGCTTCCAAAAAGGCCTTGACTTGTAGGAGAAGGAGATTCGCCGAAGACGCGTTGCTTGGTCCTGATACTGGTTGAAGAGGAGTCAGAGACGGATCGAGCTCGTGGGCGTTTACAGTGTGTGGAGTCGTACTATTCATCAAAAGGTTAAGAGCAGCACCTTGTGGTTCGAAGTAAAGAATAGGTCGATGGGCGCTTGTTGAGTGGACTGTTATTTTTCTCTCGAGGTCACTCATTTATGTTCAAAAATTCGGACTTGATAATGCCGATTCCTGCTGTAGTTTGCACTGCAATTCGCAGGTTCACACAGGCTCATACACAGCCAATACAAGGTATCATTCAATCCGCCCGCCGGAGCAGGCCGTGCTCGCATCATAACATAATTGATCCCTCGGAAAATTTCCCGCAGAGTATATATACAACCGACAGGTATTTTTGAAATTCTTTCCGTCTCCGTTCCATCTCTCTTCTTGCAGTGCAGGCCACATTCACGAAGAGCATTCAAAGAAACATCCCTGCTGGCCAGGTTTCGTGCTTCTTTAACGTGAAAAATCAACAGTCAACAACTCCCCTCAACTTGCGCAGCTCATAAAATATGATCAAGTCCAACGGATTGGTTCGTCTAGCTCTGAGCATATTGTTAGTGATGACGCTCTTGACGGCTTGTGTTTCGATGCCGATGTGAGTTGATATTTTCTCTGGCCTTTGGCTACATTTTCCTCATTACGTTTTTCGTAGCGGTATGTCGAAGCTCTCTGGTTCTGACGAGGATTCGGCCCTGTGAGCAGACAGTCACCTTTCTCTGATATCATATATTCATCCATTCACCGGGTATAGCAGCAGCACTTCTTCTGCTGAAGGAGGTGCTCCCATTTCCTCCACTTCTGCCATGTAAGAGTTATTTTCATGCTCCCTTTTTGCCTTGCGCTTACACGTAAACGTAGCAGTCCAACAGATCCTGCCGCTACTGATGGGGCTTCTCCGACGACAACGTGTGTAGTCTTATCACTTGTAGCATCTCGTTTTATCTCACATTCTCTCTACACAGCACTGACAGTTCATCCGAATCCACGTAAGTCAATCTGAAACGCTTTTTTCAATTTCTAGGAACCTCATCTCAAATCGCTTACTTCAGTGGTTCTTTCTCATCTACGGCTGCTGATCTCAGCTCCCCCACGAGTTCTGCATCCACAAGCGGTGATAGCAGCTCCGCTACGGCTTCCGCCAACATCAGCTCGACTTCATCATCTTTCTCGTCCTTAAGCGCTGATGTTAGCTCTGCTACGGCGTCCGCTAGTGTTTCCGCAGGCGCTGGTACTAGCTTTGCGTCTGCAAGCGCTTCTTCGTCCTCGGATACTGATAATGTAGCAGCCACCGTTTCTTCGTCTTCGGGTAGTGATACTCCCTCGACCTTAGGGGCTAGTTCTGGCTCTGCTTCGGCGTCTGCTTCAAGCTTCTCATCTGCAGATACTGGTAGCAACTCAAGTTCAAGGTGAGAATAAAAGTTAGCTATTGTCACATATGTTGTTCTGAATTGAGTATGCATGTAGTACAGCGACAGGTGATGTTTCGTCGGACTCGTCGTCTTCCTTGTCAGCGTCATCATCGTCTTCTGGTTTTTCCTCATCTGCATCTCCAGCAGAACAGAATCACGATGGCGTTCCTAACCTGATGCACCCTCTGGCAAAGGTTGGCCAATCAGAGAACAAAACTGTCTCTGACCATCAGCGCTGGCCTTCCGCAGTAGCAGCAGCTACAATTGACGGGGCAATATTTCCTGAGACCAGCAAACATCCCAGAGTTCGAGCAGGGCGTCTTTCGTTCAAGATTGGGCAAAAGTGTAAAGAGATGAAGGAGAAAGGTTATTGGAGCAATGTTGGCGAAGGATTGAAGAAGAGTATCACCATTCTTCCTCTGATCTTTGAGGCTATGGTGAAAACAGCTAGAAACTGACATACATGATTGTGTATGTTAAAGGCGGAATAAATGTTGATGGTTCATGCGACCTGTGCCTCATTCACTCACTGGTACAAAGAATGCAAAGTATTCATTCCAGTTTAAGCGGAAACGGCCGATGAATGTACATCTGAGATATGAGAAGACTAAGTTACAAACGTATTACACAGTGGAGTAATAAACAAATCAAGAGAAGAAAAGGTTGCAATAGAGAATCCATTATGACCGTTCGCCTCTCAATCTACGCGCCAAAGCAAGATCCTTGGGCTGGATAGTGACACGCTTAGCGTGAATAGCAGCAAGATTGGTGTCTTCGAACAACGAGACAAGATATGCCTCTGCAGCTTCCTGAAGAGCCATGACGGCGGAGGATTGGAAACGGAGATCCGTCTATAGCACCAAGGGAATCAGTAAGAGGAAACATAGAAAAGTTATCAACGCACTTTGAAATCCTGAGCAATTTCACGAACAAGTCGTTGGAAAGGAAGTTTGCGGATAAGCAACTCGGTCGACTTTTGGTAACGTCTAATTTCACGAAGAGCGACTGTTCCAGGCCTGAATCTGTGAGGCTTCTTCACACCACCAGCTGCGCCCT